>JAJIZL010026445.1:120273-150735 GCA_023969395.1 Amblyomma maculatum
AAAAAATAATTGCTTCAAGTTTAGTTATTTCCCGCGAACTTGTAAGGCCTGGAACTCTCTTCCAGATTCTGCTGTTCGATCATCATCATTATCTGAATTTGTACGCCATTTAGAAAATTTCATCTATGGCTCTACCACAGGGTGATGAGGTTCTATTGCTGTTGTGTAGGATGGCTGTTGTTCTGATTCCTGTGTAATTCTTTTTTTTTGCTTGTGTGTGTATTCAGAGACAATTTTTGATTGACTATTGATTTTCATTGTCTTCTATATTGCCCATTTTTTGTTTTGTATTTTCTACTCCTGTTACAGCCCCTTATGGTGGCTGACAGTATTAATAAATGAAATGAAATGAAATGAACTCGGGCGCCGAGTAAAATATAGATGATAGAGAAGCCTGGGAGACTTTGCAGTGGAGCGAGGACCCTGCTCACAGCAACAAGCCTGGCGGCTGAGGCCGTGAAGCGGCAATGTATCTTCACCAGATTTTAGTTTCCGAAGCTCTTATGCAAGCTCCTTATGCCTGCGTGTCGGGGGCTCCAAAAAGAATGGCATTTAGGTGGAAATAAACGTTATGATGATGATGATGCCGTTTCTTGAAACTTGATGCGCCCCAGTGCGTGTTCAGCAGAACGCGCAGTTGTGCGTTTGATGTAACGCAGGAGAATTCTACCATTTACGCTACGACGGGATTGCGGTTCACAAACAGGAAGAATGCTTTTGTATTTTTGGTGCTTTAATTTTTATACAAAGAAATTTGTCATCAGCAAACACTGGCATTTCATTCTGAGGGTTTTGATGTCTTTTTACCCTACGTTAACAATGATCAATTGTTTCTATTACTTCAAAAAATTGAGCAATTACATATTTTGAATTTTCCTAACCAGCGTTATCAAGCATTAGGTTTCCGCTCTCAGCATTGTAACACCTTTGATCGCCCCGTTTTCCAAATGAAAATTTTAAAAATGTTTCATTCAAACATTGCTCAACTAATGCTCTAAATATTATAAATTTGCTTCATCAAGAATTGCTTTTCAATTTTGTGCATTTGACTCATTTAAACTTTCTTTCTATAAATTTTCTGTTTTCAATTCAGTAAAAATACTCTAAATTCTTTTTATTACCATCCCTAAGAATTGGCTTTTCATTCTTTCCATATTTTCATACTTTGCTTTAATTCACTTCTTTCATTGCTGAACAATACTACATTTTCTAAATTAGCATCAGCAAACATTGCCTTGTCATTGTGAGCAATCTGACGCCTTTGAAGCGTTTTATTATTACTTATTTATTGTTAATTATTTCAAATAATTAACTCATCAATTACACGCTCTCAATTGTCTGCCATTATAAAACGTTGGCTTTCCATCCTCAACATTTTGACACTATAAACGCCCTTTTCCCTAAATTTTCATGTTATTTCATTTATTTTTCAATTATTCAATTAACTGAATAACTTCATTAACACGATATCATCTATCACACACTAATTAGTCGACAAAAACTAGAACTACAAATTACTACGATAATATATTTTTACGTAGCTCCCTATTATTTCCACCGTGCAGTGCCAACGGCTCGTATGACTAATACGATGCCGGTAGTGTTTCAGCAGAACAAACTGTGTGAGCTATCGCCTAACAAACAGGGCAGAAAAACTTGCCCCAACGCGTTCGCCTTATCGCAGTTTAAGGGTTTTAAATTCCTTCCAAATTTTTTTCCTAATAGGTAAAAAAGATGCTGGCGAGGTTCGTGCTGGCCTAGTGCATGGCAAGACGGACTATATCTGTGGGCTAGAAGGCTGCAGAAGAAAAAATTATTTGAAAATAAAAATAGAAATTTTTATATTTAGTTTTAGGGCACTGAGATATCGAGTAAAATGAGATATAGACAGAGATATAGAAAAAATTTCTGGCGAGCCCAAATTTAAATGTTTAGAACAAATCTCATAGTACGCGACTTACAGCGTACATACTCTACACGTCGAAACAAATACGGACGCTGTTTGCGGAATTTGTCAAGTAGACATTTTCCACGCGCCTCACGTCAAGATTCCAGTGGCCGAGAACGAGTTTCGCGATAATCAAGGGCGTATATTTCCCGCTCGATACTGGAACCACGACGCCAACTTGTCAACTCAGATATATTGTAAAGTTAAAGCAGCTTAGTGCAAAAGGCCTTTCTTTTCCTGCTGAATTTTTCTGTCATAAAATAAAAACAATCTGGTCGAATATTTTTTTTTTTTCAAAAGCTAGGTTGCTTGTACAGCTCATTATCCAAAAAATGTCATGCTCCTTCCAATACATTCCACCAGCAGAGGCCTCACCAGCGCATCACTCATGCCTTTTGAAGTAAAACGTTGCATTGAGTAACCTCAACTATCCTGTGTATGTATAAATGTAACGGCGAATATTGCGCATCAAATTCAGGTCGTGCTGGTATTGTTAAGCAGAAAACCAACTAAAGAGCACTGACGTTACTTTTACGAAATGTCTAGTGAAATATACGCCCTTACAGTGCAATTGCTCGGTTATACTTTATTCCGTTGAAACATATACCAGCTCTGTGTTACCACTACGCAAAAAGTGGTCGTACTAAATTAAAACTTAAATTGTAACAAATATATTCACATTTTCTTACAATAGTATACTCCTTTTACAGCGACACCAACCATCAACTATCAAGTACCCAACCTAGTGCTTTGAGTATGATAGATTCATTTGGATATGCGCCAATAAACTGAAGACAAGGCATCAATCACATCATATTTATTAGGTTTTCAGAGACATAGCTAAAAGAATTATTCATCGGCTGGGTGCTTTGCTTTAGAGGACCACCTAATCTGTCAGAACGCTGAGGAAGTCGCCAGAGTGCCTCGCCGCAAACGTTAGGAACCCAATAATCGGGGTGGCTTCACTGTAGATCGCAATTTGGATCACTAATCGGTAAGCGCGCGGAACGCAGCTGGCCGTTTAGAACTGCGGGTATGATTGCTGAGGGAGAGGGTATAGAAGCAGCATCCCGAGAGCGCGGTCAAGCACTTTTCCGCTGTTGTGCAGAGTTTATCTTCGACATTGTCGGCACGAACGCAGTCGCTTCTCTGCTGTTTTGCCACCCTCTGCGCTGAGTTATATTTTTCAAAATATGTTGCACGTAACAACTAGAAGTAGTTGACAAAATAACTCAAATAATGCAACGAATATCTTCCTGCAATTTCTGAATAATCAATTGCTTCTTTCTTGCACTAATCTTCTGGGTAATTCACTATTTTTCTCGCAATGAATTTTTCGTAATCAGCTACTGTTTTTTTTTTTTTTTAACTCATGGCCACCAGCGGTACACAGTTGAGAACTGCACGACGAAAAATGGGAAATTTCAATTTCTGATTCAGACAGAATGGATCGGCTGCTAAAAACGATCGCGCGTATTCTATAGCAGTCTGTATCTTAATTGACATAGCGTGTACGCTGGTCAAGAAAACAGTGACAATTTTATTTTGTGTTGCAAAATACATAACACTCGCACACAGATTGCAGGCTTCGTTATAGCTTTCAAAAGCCGAACGCAAGGATTTTGTTCAACGGGCATGAAGACTAGAGAGGTTTCTTTACTATGCTGTACAAAGACTACTAATACCTTGAATTACAATTCATCTTTGCCGCACATACAAAGGAAGTGCTCGGTATAAGGATGGGCCACCGGGTGAACAAAAGGAAAGTTTTGCGCAAACTTCGAAGTACAGATTTTCTTGAAATTTCCCTACATTCAAAATTATTAGCATAAGAAACGTTTCATTATGCTGCTGGTAATTACTGGGGAACAAAATTAAATATTTAATTTATTATCATTATGTATTACCTCCATGAAGTTTCTGTGAGAGTAGCCACTCCTGTAATTGTGTACAAGAAACATCAAGCAACGTTTTAACAATTGTAATTTTTATTATTATCTGCCTGTTTTTATGCGCCAGGTAGAAGCGCAGATTTAAATCTGCTCGTTGGTTTGCGACTAACCCACTAGATGTCTTACTGGACCTTTTGGGTTTAAGGTTAGAACAAATTCTTGTTCTTTAACATTCTGTTCGCAATTTTGTACAAAATGTTAACATTATTATAATGAACAAACAGCGTGCCGCAGTTGCTCATTTGATAATCTTTAGACTAATCCAACTGGACAACGCTTTTAAAGTGCCCGGTCGGCTAACTTGAGTAAACAGAACAAAGGCAAAATGGACGAAACCAACTTACTCTTGTAAAGATAAGGCTTAAGTGCACCAGCAGTTCCTCGATGTCGATTTCATTACTTTCTTTAAATGTAGATGCTAGTTCTTCGCTGACAACAACCGCACATTCTATTGTTCCTATCACTGTATCTGGGGTAAAAGAAAGATATCAGTTTCTCTTAGGTTTTTGAAGCAATCGTGTGATGCACCTTAAATGTGCTTCTAAACACTATCAAATGCAATCCCAAACAGCTGTCTTTAATTTTACGTTTGAACCGGGAAGAACCGGATTAACTAACGTTCGTGAATATTCTGTTGATCGTTCGCACATATTATTAAAATTTGTAAAATGTGTTAAAACGGCTAAGTAATAAAGGACAAATACAAAAGTTACTGACATCACATTCTTCAAGTCACGAAGTCCTAAGGTGTGGCTTGCTCCTGAAATCAACCTGGTTACTACTATGTCATAACTTTTTAAAGCGCTGAGGCAGACATGCACGAGAAACGTGGGCAGGAGAAACGTTCTCTCCTATATGTCTGCCGCAGCGCTTCCAAAAGTTATGATGCTCTACCAACTAGCCCAACAAACAGCCTTGCTGAGCTACAATGTCCCACACTTACATCAACTTTGTTTTAAAACTGACAAACAATAACGCAGGAGTGCTTGCGCAGAACAAACTGCTGGATAGGGTGCTTACCAGCGAGTTTCTACCGAGCATGCATCATTTAAGGATCTCTTAAAAGAAGTGCTACCTTCATTTGGAGACAAGTTCAGACTACACGTGTATCAGACAATATGGGAGGAAAAGGAGTACGAATAGTATGAACTACGTAATGAAGTCATTTGTTTGTCGCTATTTATTTCACATACGTAGCGAAAGCCGTCACGCATCAAACCGAGGCGGATGAATATTGCTTTCTCAAACTAACAAGTATATGTTCTAAAATCTGCATTCTTGCCATCTCATTAAAGCAAACGCGCTAAAACAAACATATCTTTAGGACATGCCTAACATTCAAGTATTTCTCTTATTTAATGAATACAGCGCTTTTGTCCACTGCGAAGCTGTTACAAAATCATCTAAATGAAATGTCTTTAGTGAAGACACAATATATATTTCTCAGCGATAGATTGGCCAGGTGCTGTTTGTCGGTGCGTTGTTCGAGAAAGTATGATATTTAGCTCTGGTAGTCCTTTATACATTTCGCCCAATATTGTCACGCACTTCCCGCGGTTCTTATTGAAGGAAGGTGAGGTTTGGCGGAATAAGCAGAAGAGAACGAGGAAGCTGAGTCTGTCCGCTGTGGTGTGCTACCAATCTCCAGCGCATCCTAACATCAGTGTAAATAAACCTCGTAACAAGTGTGGTGGAGTTTGCGGGCTACAGATCACCACGGAACCTCTCCTACTTCGCCGAATTAGAATTGCTGGGCTACCACTCCTACGGACGGAGATGGCGCAAGCAGATGGTTCAATGCAGCCCACGCCAGCAGCTCAAGCGACCACCGCACAGCCTTATCGGGAACCCCGGCACTTCTATGGCAAACCCGGGGAAGACGTAGATGACTGGCTCACCCACTACAATCGGGTGAGCAAATACAACCGCTGGGATGCGCATACCAAGTTGGCGAATGCAGTATTTTTTTCTTGAAAAAACTGCGCTAACATGGTTTGACAATCATGAAGCATTCCTTACCACCTGGGGTCGCTTCATGGAAGAAATGAGAGCGGGATTTCGCGATGCCGATGCTCGAAAAAAGAGCGCCGAACAGACTCTGGCTCAGCGAGCGTAAGTACCGGGAGAGGCACGCACAACTTATATAGAAGTCCTTAAGCTCTGCAGAATAGTTGATGTTCGGATGACTGAGGAAGACAGAGTGCGTCATCTCCTGAAAGGAATAGCGCAAGACGTGTACAACTTTCTTATCTGCAAGGACGATTTGAATACCACCGCTCATGTAACGCGACACTGCCGCACGTTTGAATGTTCGAAGCGGCGCCGTATCATTTCGAAGCTCGGTCGGTTGCCTAATGTATTAACTGTCGCCAGTGTGGATGTCTCGGAAACGACAAGCATGGCAGATAATATTCGACAAATCGTCCGCGAAGAGCTTCCGATGCATCAAGATATTGGGGGCCACGTCTGGCCCGTCTACAGTGGCATTTGTTGGTCAGACAATAGCCCATCGTCTACCTGTTATGATCCCTCTGTTACGTCTCCTTCGGACACCCGATGCTCTGCTGCTCATCGCCCGAACATCCAGCCTCTCACCATCAACGCCTACAACAGCGAGCACTCTCGTCATTCTCGTCGACTACATACAGAACATGAAGCGTTTAATCCAAGCGATGATGAGCCTTAATCATCGAATGAACCTGAGCGGCCAGTGTGTTATGCCTGTGGAATGGTCGGCCACATTTCGCGTTTTTGTCGCAACCGCCGTCCGTGCCAACAGTATCGCCGACAGTGGGTGAACTCCCGTACAAGGATTCCTGCTGACAATGATGATTCATATAGAACACCTGGCCGGAGTGAGTACAGAGCAACAGCTAGCCGACAAGAACGCAGAATGGCGCTGAACCGAAGCGAATCACCGGTCTCTGACCGTAGCCTCACACCACCACCTCGGCGCCTACGACGCTCCCCTTCTCCTCGACGACGGTCGCCACCTCTGGGAAACTAGTGAGTGCGGCCGATGCAGGTGATGTCGCAAATGATTCTAGCTTACCCATGCCTCTGCCCGTTTCGATGTTAAAGAACCGAATTAAGTGTTTTTGGATGGTGTACGTGCTATGGCGTTGTTGGACACAGGTGCAACCATTTCTATTATAAGTCTCGCTTTTAAAAACTGCCTTGGCCGCAATATTATGCTTGCTTGGGATAGTGCGACAACATTGTGTGGTATTTGTTGGCGAACCGCTTAACCCACTTGGAGTTTGTTCGGTGAATCTTGTTATCGCCGGCCACAGATTCCGAACTGAATTCGCTGTGCTTGCTCCATCAACACATGACGTAATTGTTGGACTCGATTTCCTAGAACAATGTGGGGCCACTCTCGACTTTCGCAACGGAGACATTTTTGTGAGCACTCGATTGAATCTGCTTTGCGTGAAAATTTGTGGACCAATCCTAGCACGCTTTCTGTTTCGGACGACATAGTCATTCCTGCAATGTCAGTAGAGTTTATACAAATTATTAGTTCAAGCTGTGCCAGTGATGCGTTCGACGCTGTGGTTGAACCACTCACCCTCAACTGCGCGTAGAAAAGTATTCTGATTCCCCACTGCGTCATCTTAGTCATGAATGGCCATTCTTGTTTGTGGACGACTAACTGCTCTAACGAACCTGTTGTATTACCACGTGGTCTAAAACTTGCCAACTTTGACGAAGACAGTTTTAAATCAGTGGCCATGCTCAGCGCAGACAATTCCCAGCCTACCGCATGCCCAGAAAAAAATGAGACAAAATTTCTTGCCATGATTAACAAATCCCTGCCAACAAGTGACCGTCACAGTTTAGTGGAAGTTCTGGCAAAACATACTGCGACTATCGATTTCTCCCGGGACTCGCCACCACAGATTCCCGTTTCCCCGAACTCAGCACTGAATCAATACTAGGACTGCTGATCCAGTCCGTCAGAAGCCTTATCGTGCATCCCCATCAGAGCGCCAAACAATCAAAGAACAAGTTCGTGATATGCTACATAAGGGCATCATTCAGGAAACGTCTAGTCCGTAGGCTGCCCCTGTGATTCTAGTCAAAAAGAGAGATGGCACATGGCGATTTTGTGCTGATTATCGACGGCTGAATACTGTTACCAAGAAGGACGTGTATCCACTGCCACGTATTGAAGACGCCATTGATTGCTTACATTCCGCCTCGTATTATTCCTCAGTTGACCTGCTTTCAGGTTATTGGCAAATCCCCATGCACGCGGAAGATAAAGAAAAGACGCAATTCATCACCCCAGACGGACTGTATGTATTTAATGTGATGCCGTTTTGATTATGTAACGCTCCAGCCACGTTCGAAAGATTCATGAATACAGTTTTGCGCAGACTGAAGTGGCACATTTGTATGTGTTATTTAGACGATGTAGTGTTATTCGGCACTACTTTTCATGAACACAACAGTCGATTAGAGATTGTCTTTGAGTGTATTGAGAAAGCTGGTCTGGTAGTCAATTCCAAGAAATGTCGTTTAGAAGAACGCCAGACTTTGGTACTTGTACATCTCATAGACAAGGATGGAATCAGGCCTGATCCGAAAAAGATCGAAGCTGTCACTTGTTTTAAACCGCCGAAATCATTAAAACAGCTCAGGAGTTTTTTGGGGCTTTGCTCCTATTTTCGACGTTTTGTTCCGAAGTTTGCTGACCTAGCATTATCCCCTTACTTGTCTTCTGCAAAAAGATGCGCCTCTCAAGTGGACGGCCGATTGTGGCTCCGCCTTTCGTCAGTTAAAATTTATTTTGTCATCAGAACCACTACTACGCCACTTCTGGCCATCTGCTCAAACAGAACTTCACACTGACGCCAGTGCAGTTGGAGTTGGTGCTGTGCTCAGGCAGCGCCACAATGGCGATGAACATGTTGCATATGCAAGCCGATCTTTGAGCAAGGCTGAGCGTAATTACACAGTAACTGAACAGGAATGCTTAGCTGTTGTATTCGGTGTACAACAGTTTAGGTCATATCTTTACGGATGTGCATTTAAAATTGTGACTGACCATCATTCCTTATGTTGGCTTGTAAACCTTCGTCACCCCTGTGAACGCCTTGCGCGGTGGGCTTTGGGCCTTCAAGAATTCAATTTTACTGTGTCTCTTAAGAGTGGTCGTAAGCACGGTGATGATGACTGCCTGTCATGGTTGCCACTTGAAACTACTGAATGCGATAATGAGGTCTTGGATGAATATATCGCTGCTATCTTAACAAGTTTCCCCGATGTTGGTGAATTCAAAATTGCGCAGCGGAACGACAACGAGTTGGCGCCACTTGTTGATGAAGCAAGTTCCCGGAACCCTAAGACCTCATTCTGCATTCGTGACGGTGTACTATACAGAAGAAACTACTCGTCAGTAGGTGCGCGGCTTCTTCTGGTAGTTCCTACAAGTCTTAGGTGTCAGGTTCTTCGGGTAATGCACGATGATGCTACAGCTGGACACTTGTGTTTTGCGAGGACATTGCACAGGACTAAGGAACGTTTTTATTGGCCGACGATACGTCAAACTACGCAACCTTATGTGGCCAGCTGTCTCCAGTGCCAGGGTTTCAAGTACCCAACCTGCTCACCACTGGGTCATCTTCAGCCTATAACGCCACCACGAACCCCATTAGAACAGGCGGTACTTGACCTCCTAGGACCGTTTCCCCGTTCTTTTGACGGAAACCGCTGGGTCATAGTGTGCGTAGACTACCTTACGCGATACTGTGAAACTGCTGTTATACCGTTAGCCACTGCTTCTGATGTCTCGACGTTGCTCCTACAGTCCATCATTCTTCGAAATAGGCCTCCTCGTGTGTTAAGCGTCGTGGCCGACAGTTTACGGCAGAAGTTGTAGAACAACTTCTTCGCCTCTGCTCATCCCATTTTCGCCATTCAACTCCTTACCACCCACAAACAAACGGTCTTACCGAACGGACCAATCGGACGCTTATCAATATGCTCGCAATATATATCGACTCCCGCCACAAAAACTTGGATGAAGTCCTTCCGTTTATAACATACGCATTTAACACTGCTAAACAAGAAACGACAGGCTACAGTCTGTTTTTTCTTCTTTATGCACGACCCCCCCGAAGCACTTTGTTCACGTTTCTGCCTTTCTCATTCCCTTCTGAAACTTCACTAGCGCATACTCTCTCTTTGGCTGAAGATGCTCGTCGACTCGCTGGACTTCGCACTCTAGCCTCCCAGGAACGCTACAAGCAACGCTACGACAAGCGTCATCAAGATGTTAATTATGCCCCTGGTGACTTGGTGTGGCTTTGGACGCCATTACGTAAGCGCGGCTTGTCCCAGAAACTGTTGCACCACTATACTGGCCCTTTTGTTGTACTGGAACGCCTCAGTGCAGTAAACTTTGTAGTCTCTCGCCTGACCACCCAAGGGCGTCGTTCTCGGAAAACTCACGTAGTCCAGATGACCCTCATGAAGACCCTCTATCAACGTGACGAACCTTGACTCGCCCGGCGGGCATCGTCTGCGAAGGGTGCAGTCACGCACTTCCCGCGGTCCTTATTGAATGAATATGAGGTTTGGCGGAATAAGCAGAAGAGGACGAGGACGCTGAGTCTGTCCGATGTGGTGTGCTACCAATCCTAACATTGTGCAAATAAACCTCGTAACAATATTTATGCTATGTTATCCCTCTTTGGACCTAAGCGTGAGTAGAGTCTGCAACAAATTCATTAGCTTTCACTCCTGATTTTCACAGGGCTTCGGACACAGCAGAACATTATTTTGTCAATGTTTTCCGGCTAAAATAAATTATACATTTGTCTCTTGTTAGAGTTCGGCTGCATATTTGGGAGGAAATTTTCCCGTAACACCGCGTGAGTCAGGGTAGGAAGTTATTGATTTAGAAGTTTTATTGCGAAAGCAATACTATTCCAGGTTTATAGCCTTCATCGCAGCGCGGCCGGTAGCCACGCCTTACCCACGTGTCGCTGTGATGTCACACCCCACGTTACACAAGGGTGTGGGCTGGCAGGAGCTGCCAACTTGGGTCTCTCATTTCACATGGGACGGTTATGTCAGAATCAGCCTGCTAGGACCCTGGTATTCACGCTACCCCTATAGGGCACTAAGGCACGTCTATATGGGTTGGGTAAAGGGGGGATTCATATGTGCGCCGAAGAAGAATTAAAAAAGAACACTCGGTCACCAGCAGCTATTGCTTTCGCTCAGTATTTTTTTTGGGCAGCGTTGAACCCTCGTAATTTTTTACAATAGTATTGCACCGCAGCGGTAAAATTACTCTGCATTGTGAGACATCCCTATTTTTTAATCACGTGTGTTGCCTTACACAATGCTTTATAGTTAAAGGCTACTTGGAGTCGTCTCTATAAAATGGTGCATAATCTGCGTATTTTGCTCGCGCTTCATTTTACCAGTATCGTTTTGCATGAGCGTGTTATCTATTTTTGGCGCTTTTATTGTCGTGAATTACCCTTTTTCTTTTTGCTGTAGTCTAGATCCTAAGATCAAAATAAATAAGTAATAAATTTATTTTACCCTTAGTGTAAATTAAGTATACAAAAGACATGTGTATTATGGGTTCAGATGTATGGTTATTTTTAGGCTAGTTGTTTATTGCGGTAGCTACTGACCGGAAATACCTCTGTCGTAGCTGGCGGTCACTTATCCTGTTAATATCAGCAATTCAATCCTGTAAGCTCACTTTCCATAAATGTTATCCAACCAGGAAAGTGAGCACTCTGCTTGCTTGTAGTTTGTTGGTTTCTTCAAATGTTGGGGTAGGTTGATTGGTTGGTCGATTGGTCAGTCGGTCGGTGGCTCTTTCGTTTTAGGGTTGTTAACTTCCCAAGTGACTCAGGCTATGAGAGACGCCGTAAGGGAAGTCTTCGAAAATTTCAGCCACCTTGGGATTTTTAACCTATAGCCTCTACTCACCTATGGCGCTGAAACTTGGAGGCTAACCAAGAGAGTTCTACTTAAGTTGAGGACAACCCAGAGTGCTATGGAACGAAAAATGGTAGGGGTAACATTAAGAGATAGGAAGCGTGCAGAGTGGGTCAGAGAAATAACTCAAGTTACCGACATTCTAGTGGAAATTAAGAAGTAGAAATGGACATGGGCAGGACATGTAGTGCAAAGAGAGGATAACCGATGGTCGCTGAGGGTAACAAACTGGATTCCAAGGGAAGGAAAGCGTAGCAGAGGGCGGCAGAAAGTTAGGTGGGCGGAAGAGATTAAGAAGTTCGCAGGGGTCAAGTGGATGCAGCTAGCACAGAACCGGGTTAAGTGGAGAAATATGTGAGAGGCCTTCGCCCTGCAGTGGGTATAGTCAGGCTGCTGCTGCTGCTGCTGATGATGATGATGAGGACATTGCATAGGGCACGTATGGGCGCCATATTTTTCTTATAAATTGAAACGTGGCAGCCACGGCACGCATCCTTGGCAGCAGTAGCCTAGAGCCCTAACCCTTGAACCACTGCAGCAGGTCCAGTATGTGTGTAAAAGATCTTGTGAACAATAGTGTTTGAACTATGGGCTAATAGAATTGTTTTTTCAGCGAACCAGTCTTAATTCCTGAGCGAAACTATTCAGGGGACACTTTGACTGGCTTAAGTGTGGAGAGGCGGCAGCCCACGCTCGCACCAGCAGAGTACTGACAAATCAAGCTCACTGTTAAAGTAACCCCATCGGCGGGCGCCGACTGCAATAATCAATCATCTCGACCCGCCCATCGCATGTCGCGCTGCTGCCGCGCTGACTGGTTGCGCCATCCCGTGGTAGGCGCCGCAATCATACCTGTCCACAAGAGCGATGTCACTTCCCAAGGATTATAAGGCGTCCATGCAATTTTATTGAATGAATCAAAGTTCACCGCTGCTTTATGAATAACAGGAAAGGAAAGGCACAGTATCTGCCACGCGCGGAATCCCGCTATCATTATCATTGTAGACAAGGGGAATTAGGAAGAGCGGTAACCGATCCGGGTGTTCGGCAGTTACATGGCTCTTTAGGATGAGTTTCAAAATAGAAAGAGAGGGAGAACTCAATTTTTTTTTCATGTACGCATAGTGAGTGCTCCAGATCAAAACCTTGTGCTCAATTGTTCTATCTTGGCCTGTAATACCGCTTCAGATATTCATGCCTGCTGCTACTCCCTCGAGCCTGTCTATGTGTACCCGCGGGTAAAAGTGGTATGCTCAACGCACTGCTAAGGAACTGCCTGCCAGATTTTTCTGACAGACAGGCAGTTACTTCAGAGATATGCATAACATACCCTCCTTGATATACTTGCCATCTTGTCCAAGCAATTTTGTATGGCACATTTTTTTATACTGCAAAAATGCAATCGTTGCAGTTAACGTGGAGTATACCACTTTTGTCCACGGGTGTACATGCCATGGGTCGCGGTCGAAGGTTTTATAATTTTCTGTAGTAGTAGTAGTAGCAGCAGTAGAAGACTTTATTGAGGGGCAACAATTAGGCGCCTTACATTGATGACCTGCTGCACATGCAGGCGCCGTTTTTCTTCACTCTCAGCATCAAGCCTCTCCACCCAGGTCCAGATAGTATGGGAGGCAGTGGGAAATAAACTCGATTGCAATGCAACCGGGTATGAAAATAGGCAGATGAAAGGTTGGCATAAGGAGAAGAGCAGTTGGGCATGATGAAGTACGACGGAATTTGTACAGATTCAGCCGTGCAGGGATTATGAGATTATTCAGCTGTATTTCCCGAAGGAGATGATCCTCCTAAACGGAGATATTAAGAAGAGTGTCGGAGTAGAGGTTGCGGTCTAAGCGAGCAGCATTGTAATGTTCGCTGATCTTGACTGGAATATACAGTCTCGACCCGCCCTGCAAGGATCTTGGCCAGGGGATGAATGGTGCCCTGTTGCGAGTTTCACGGGCAAGCTGGTTCGCCAGCTCATTGCCGTCAATCCATGAGTGTCCAGGAATCCATCGGAGGAGGACTGGGCAGGGCTACAGTGCACCAAGTGCGACCTCGAGCGCCGTGCACAGGTGATGTGTGAGACATTTAGATTGAATGGCACGGATAGCAGCCTGGGTGTCAGTGCATATAATGTACTTAAGCACAGGTGGAAGATAATGGAAACTTTGAATGACATGAATGATGGAGAGGACCTCAAGCGAGGTAACACCCGGAGGGTGGAGAAAGGGACCGCTAGTGTGACTGACAGAGGTAGATAGACGAGAACGAAAGAGGACCTGGCTTCTGGACCGGCGAGGAGCCACATAAGAGGCATCCGTGTAAGCGGTGCGATGGGTATTGAAGTGCGGACAATGATGAGAGGTAGCCGCATGCCGGCGGCCAGCATGCAGAACCGGTTACATATTGGCTGGAAGAGGAAGTATACGGAGGTTAGTAGCCTCCGGCGGGGAAGGAGTTGGCAGACGGACTGACTGGATGGGGGAAATGTTAGCCTGGTTGAGAAGCCAGAGTCCATGAACTGTGCCACAGAGGCGATCTATCTGTCGGTCACAGCGAAGGGATAGGAGACTGCGAACAGGATGAAAAAGCCCGGTGGCATAAAGCTTATCGGTGGAAGTGGATATGGAAGACAAAGAGCAGCTTTATAAAGGCTGTGAAGAGCTGATGTAAGTGTGTCAGGCTGGCTTTGGGTGAATTAAAGATACGGTATTAAGTAAAGGAATTTCTTAAGAGCCAGAGTGTGAGCCAGTCGACAGGCGTGAGCTTCCCTCAGGCCAGAGGAATTGCCCCTCGATTTGTTCATTGGCTTCCCAGGAGAGTTTCCTTGAAGGATTTGAAAGAGAGCGTGAGGGTGAAAAGAGCTATTACAATTATTAATATTCTTATTACTCAAATACTGCTATATTTTTGAATACGCAATGTCTCTGTTTTGATCACCCAAATCGTTCCAAAGTTCGTTAGGCGGAGGAAAGCTTATTGAGGCAGGAAAACGTTTAATCGTTTCTGAAAATACCATGATATTTACTCTTTTTATTATTCTGTTCCTTTTTTTCTCCTCCACAAGGGACAAAATTTGCAGTACGCATTACGATCCCCTAAACGGTTGGCACAGCGTGTTATTAATCAGCTATTTTAGTGCAATGTTTGATTAGAGTGCATTTTGTTCATTCATGGGGCCCGTAGGAACTCAGACACCTGCGGTCGAATGTATCTACCAAGTAGGTCAACTAATATTGGAACATTTTTCTATACACCTTTTCTGATCCACCCAGACTACAGCACGGGGCTATCCAAAAAAGGCGGCTGATTACTATCCCCTTTATGATTTTTATCATTTCAATGGTCGTGATATTTTGATTCCTTCTCGCTTGCGAGATTCAGAAATTTGAGCACTGAAGTTGCAAAGCCTATTTTATTCAGTAACCTGTGGACTGTGACATATGAACAAATTTGTTTTCAAATATAATATTAACTGGAAGCGTAATTACATCAAAATTATGGATCTCTGGGATTACCCCCTCACTATAAAAATTTCTCATCGTGTGAATCGGCTCTAAGTCATCTTTAATGAAGTTACCAATAATAAATAGGAATATATTTCTTGCTGCCTTTATTTCATGACTACTTAGCAATACGTATTTTGTTTTTAGGAATAGTATTTTGTTTTTCGTATGAATACTATACATAATCAGTCCACTTTCTTTATTGATGGAGAAAGTCGTTCAATATAATGAGAACAATAAAAACGCGTTAATTAGGACAAGCCTGCGGTAACCACAATACATGAAGCCGTGCTTGAAGACGCCATACCAACCTCAGAGAAACGTTCTACCCACAACAGCTATACTCCGTTAAGGTAACAAATACAGATCCCTTCAGGATTATTACAAGAAAAAGAATCTTTTGGCACCTACCTGAAGAAAGCAATCGGAGCCTGCATTGACATATGAAATTAGAAATCAATTAGCCAAAGAAAGAATTTAAACAAGAATAAAAAGCGCGCTTGCCGATTTGCCCTGTAGGAGCAGCAAAGAAACGCCTTCTAAGGAAAGCAAATACCAATATGACGAGTTATCTCTAATCAGGGGTCTTGGAAATGAAACGACTTGCCATGGCGCCACAGCCAGATTCTCCTATTCTCTGAACATGGCTATTCTAAGCACAACTCTGCGCGGGTGCTGCGTTACATATGCCGCATTCCTCAAAAAAAATTGTTTTCGCAGATGTCTGTGCGGCGGCTCCAAAGTTAAATCCTGTGTAGGTATAAAATTATTTGAAATATTAGCTACAATTAGACTGTGATAGAGGAGGAGGCCGGCAGGAATGATGGTCCTCTGTGCGGTATAGATCATGGAGTAGAGACTAGTTAATTGCTAGAATCGACGCATTGAAAGCATACTGAAGGGTAAAACCTTAAAGAAGACAATTGGCCTGAAATCAGTGAGATCACTATAATTTATGTAACCTTATGTGCTACAATATGTACTTACCGCTAGTCTGTGAAGAGCGCCCACTTATTGGGATAATTTTGCTTGCAGATATATTAGGATGGTTTAGGCGGGAGGCAAAGTTTTCTGTAAAAGATATTTCGTTATGCGTGTATGTAAGTATTAATATTACTATAATATCGACTTCCTGTTCACGATGACTGAAGACAGGTAAAGAGGTATCGTATGGGTTCTTGCAATGTACCGCGCCTTCCACAATAAGTGGTGTGCTGTAGAATGCTTCTCCCAGCTAGACCGCGTAATCCTCGAAGCTCAAATTTGGCACGGAAATGGCATTGTATCATTAGTATTTTCTAATACCAAATTTGTTTGGGGTGCTTGCCTGATTCTGTCAGAAGTGTTCGGATAATCTCATGATATACGGCGGCGATGCTGGTGCTATCGCCTGGACAGCGGCTCATCTTGCATCGCCACCGCCGCATACAATAGTTTCTATTGTATGCGGCGGTGGCGATGCTGATCCGACTGCTGATCGAATCAGGCAAGCACCTCAAACAAATTTGTTATTAGTAAATACTAACAAAAAATGCCATTTCTGTTCAAAATTTGTTCTGCGAGGATTCCACGGTTAAGCTAGGAGAAGCATTCTACAGCACGCCGATAATTGTGCAACACACTGTATTAAGAGCCGCAGGCTTGAGGAATGTGGAAAGGCCTGCCTTTGCAAGTTCTAATACAGGAAGGATAAGAGTAAGCTCCGCGTATAAGGGTACGACGGACAGCGTAGTACACCAGCCCAAATGTATAGCCTCGCTCTAGCCAAGTTGCAGGAACATTTCTGCGTGGTATATGGGTAACGTGAATGCAGCGGTCCTAGCAGGATTATTCTGTCCCCCTTCCATATAAAAGGAGGTGCCTAAGTTGGGAGCTTCTGCCAAGCGCAATGTCAGACAACCCTGCGTGCAGTTCGCGTTCAGCCATGTCAGTTCCCAGCTACCGCCTTGCTCGTTATTGTTCACTCATAAAGCCAACGCCGGTGATTTGCCGCTGTCGGCAATGGCCGACGCCGGATTTTTGGTGAACGGGCCTTTAGAGCCACAACGGTAAAGGCCCCTTCATGTTCATGTTCTGTTGTCGCATAAATAAATGACTTCATTTACTTATACATAGGTTAGCATGAAGCAGTCTCTGAAACTAGTACATTGCAGAGAAGCAAGCTTTGCGTTCCCATTGCGCTTCACATAGCTGTACACAATCAGTAGACAGTGGCTGGTATAGAAACTGCAGTATAATCGAGGGTGTTGTCGTGCATTTGCGTACCTTATATAGTATCGTTGAAGAAGACTACATAGTGATTGCTCCTCTTACGCTCTGTACAGATATCGGCCGCATTTGGTAGGAGCGTCAGTACTGAGCGTTATCAGGCGGCGGTATTAAAGCTATAACGTTAAATGCCCCATTCTCCAAATATCGGCGTTTTTGCCGCTCATGGCGGACGAGAATGCCACTTGCAGGCGGTAGCTGGGGCGTCATATGGCTTACATCTAAATATAAGCAAAGTTGCCTGACCTTACGCTTGGCAAAATCTCCAAACTCAGATATTCCCTTTCATATCGGAGGGTGACATCAGAATCCTCCTGCTAGGACCATTGAATTCGAGCTGCTCCTAGGGCATGGCGGAACATTCATACTGATTTCTTAAAGGGAGGCTTCGTATGTGGTCTGGCAACGTACTCTGTCACTCACATTATACCTTTAAAGACGAAGTTTAAGTGCTCTACATAACTATCACCGACTGTCCTAATATATTTTTGCGATTTTGCCCCTCGGCATAAAAGTGGTACTGAGGGTGAGCGACACAAAAATACGTGCAGTTAAGTCATGCTTAAGAAATCACATAAACTTCAATCATAAATGTTCTTCGTTCGCCATAAATTGAAATGAGACTCATTAGTAGGCAAAAGTGCTGCCTTTTAGAGAATGGTATTGCACACAAGCGTAGTTTCTGCGCATGTCCGCAAAAGATGATGCACAGTGGTGTCGGAAGCGGGTGCTTCGAATGAGGGTATTTTGTCGAATGAGGGTATTTTGAGGGTATGTCTTTCGGCGGATGCTAGAATTTGAGCACTGTTCTTTTTGTGGGTGTCAAGTGCGGACGCTAGCCAGGTTACCCAACTTACCAACGACGCTTCTACTTAAGCATGCGTGATTACTGCCTGCTGCTTGCTGCGGAAGGCAGATGGCGCTGAAGTATATTTCTAACTGTTCCTTAGGGTTTATATTATTAGCTATGATATCAATTTTGGACTACATTGCCGTTTATTAAGTGGTTGTTTGGGCGATGAGGTTATAGCACAGTTAGGGTCGATGGTAGTTGACAGGCGCCATGTTCTTGTACTGCCTAGTCATCGGGTTTTGTTACGTCATGTGACCGCATGAGAAGGCTGAGTTGATGAGAGTGGCACAAAGCTTTACAGTACTCCTGGATCCCAAGATAGACATGGGGCCTCTAAACAGCGTAGACAGGTTCGTACCGCATGTTTAGAGTATGGAATGATATCGTTTTGGGCAACCTTTCACCGAAACAAGAGTCTGACCGCTGCACGTGATGAGTGCGTGCTGGTAATGGAGGTTAAAAAAAATAGCTTTGAGGCGGGAGCAAACTGAATTGATGCTAACAGGGCCCCGAAAAAGAAGTCGACAAACGGACGCCAATAAACTCTTGCGTAAGTTTAAAAGGAGGAACTTAGGCGCCCCAAAATTTTGGAAAATTATCATTGGCTGGGTATACACGGGTTCCATGCAACCAATGAAGATATGTAACTAGGGCAAGCGTTTGCGCCGTGAAATTTCGATAATGGGCTCTCAGTGACAAAACAAGGTAGATGATTAGATGTTTTCCAAGAGAGGGCTTAGCGCTTTAGACTGAGGCTAAAACGAACGAACGGCATGTAGTCGAAAGCGACAAATGTCGACGACATACCCGTTTTTTTTTCCCGCTCTGAAATAGCACACCACAAGGTTGTGGCCGTCCTTGCTTTTTCCTGCATCGAAAAGCAGCCCCGACGGATGAGGTCCCATCTGGAGCCTTGGGAATAGCAGTGAACCTCTCTATCCACCGTGTCGTCGCGGCGCCACTGGCGGATTTCAGGATGAACAGCCAATGAACAACTCATGGTTACTATGACTACTACCGTTAATGCGTCATTAAGTAGGGCATATAATTTTTATTTTTGTACATACTGAGGCGAAATATACGAGCAGTGACCGAGCTGAGCATACGCTATGCATATATGTATATACAAGGAATTACAGCATATAAATAAATTTACCCAGGCCTGTTCATACTGATATTGTGAGCCTTCTGTGGACCTTCTTTCATTTGTACATGCCATCATCATCTTCTTTCATTTGTACATACCATCATCATCGTCCCGCGGCGCCGGCTCTGGCGCGTGCCTGGGTTGGTGACCGGATTAAAACGCTGGACAAGGCTTCGCTGTCCTTGCCGCCACGACCTCGCCGTCTTGACCTAGCCTTCTTCTACAAGTGGTGGAGGTGAGAATTGATCCCCTTGCTGTTTTGTGCCCTGCCTCTCGCTGGAGCTACGTTCCGGTCGCTGTTTACCGCCTGCCACCATCGTTATGTCTACCGAGAGCACCCAAGAATCGGCAGGACCCTCTACCTCGGCTGCACCACCCCCTCCGACTATGCCCGCACGACAACGCGACCCGCCGCTGTTCGCTGGTCGTCGCGACGAAGACGTCGATGACTGGCTGGACACCTATGAACGCTGCAGTAACTACAACCGGTGGGACGACGCTCTAAAATTTCTGAACGTTTCTTTCTACCTCATTGAGGTCGCCAGAACCTGGTTTATTAACCGCGAACCCCACACCACTAACTGGACAACATTCAAGCAGCAATTCCGCCAATATTTCGCCGACCCAGCAGTTCGCACTGAGGTCGCGAAGAACAAGCTCGCCTCTCGCCTCCAAGGTCCCGATGAGTCGTACGCGTCTTACATAGAGGCCATACTTGCACTCTGCCGGCGTGTTAGTCCCACCATGCCGGAACCTGAACGCGTACACCACATCTTAAAAGGAA
Source organism: Amblyomma maculatum (assembly GCA_023969395.1). Classification (NCBI taxonomy): domain Eukaryota; kingdom Metazoa; phylum Arthropoda; class Arachnida; order Ixodida; family Ixodidae; genus Amblyomma; species Amblyomma maculatum. The sequence continues at coordinate 140,706 of JAJIZL010026445.1, forward strand.
TTAATTCTGTGGCTTATAATACCCTGATTGCCCAGAATCCTTCTACTGTTGACGCCATTATTGCGACCTGCCAACGCATCGACCAGCTGCAGTCCTCCCGATTGCAGCCCAGCATTGCTACAGGCCCGACCTATGCTGACCTGGATCTACGGGCACTGATTCGAGCCATCATCCGGGAGGAGCTCCAAGCCCTCAAGCCTGTCTGTCGACACGGGTGCGATCATTCTTCCGTACCTTCTAATGACGCCGGTCTACGCAACATCATTAAAGATGAGCTGGCAACAATCACGCGACCTATGCCGTCCGACCCTCCTGCACCCCGCCAAGCATCGACTTACGCGCACGTCGCAGCATCACCCCCTCCTTTTGTTCCGCCGCCCCAACTGGCATCGCCCTACAACCACATCAACGCCGTGACGACGGCTCAGCCTACGCCACACTATTACGCACCCTGGCGCCCCTCTCGCCCAGTGTGCTACTACTGTGGAATACGAGGACATATATCCCGCTTCTGCCGTCGCCGTATTCAGAACGAGCGGCGTGGTTATGACGCATTCGAAAGTGACGTACCCTCATATTATCAGCGACGACCTCCTATGTCCAGCCCACCTCGAAGATCATCTCCACCTCCAGAATCCTCGTCTGAGCCTCGTGGAACCCATGCGTCCCGACGTCGGTCCCTATCCCCATACCGCCACTCAGTTTCCCCTCTCCGACCCGCAACAACTCTCCCTGTCCGCCATCCGGAAAACTAAGCGTTGCAGTTTCCGGAGGTCAAACTGCAGTCTGCGAACTTACCAAAAGTCCTCCAGATCGCCCGTATAATGTGATTTCTGTTTTCGCTGAAGGATTACCGGTAGAATCATTAATTGATACAGGGGCTGCAATTTCTGTCATTCACGCTGATTTGTGCTACCGTTTGCGAAAAGTTACGACACCATATGATGGGCCTGAACTCCGTGGAGCCAATGACGTCCCTTTGTGCCCTTTAGCAAAGTGCACCGTACGAGTTGTTATTGACGGCGTCCGCCATCATGTGCAGTTTGCTGTGCTCTCTCCATGTGCGCATCTGATAATTTTTGGATGGGATTTTTTGTCAACCGCTTCGGCATTAATTTCTTGTGGCGACCGTGTTATCCATATGACAGAAAGCGATTTTTCATCTGAAGTTTCTGAACGACATCATCCCCTCGTTGCCGCCGCTGATACTGTTCTGCCTCCTCAGTGCGAAAAACTGCTTACCGTTGTTTCTGACCACATCGCTGACGGGGACGTACTCATCGCACCATCTTATCGTCATCTTGAACGCGGTATCGCCTTCCCGTCTAGTCTTGTGAGGTTCTGCAACGGCTCAGCGACAGTAGCGGCCACTAACACTTCACGTGAATCCCTCGTGCTCCGAAAAGGAACTTCTCTCCCCTGCAAGGTGGATGTTCAACCTTTGTCCTTGATGGTGCTCACCGCCCCTCAGCCTCAGCACCGTGTTTCGACAGACGTCTCTTTTTCTGTTCTCACAAAGACTATTAATCCTAACCTCACGCCGAACCAACGCCAAGAACTGCTGACATTGCTTCGACAACACCAAGCCATTTTTGATGCCACTTCCCCACCACTGGGACGGACTAGTGTTGCGCACCATCGCATCATTACTGAAGGTAACTCTATCGTTCGCCGGCGGCCTTATCGGGTTTCCCTCTCTGAACGAAAGGTAATTGAAGAAAATGTAAATGACATGCTCCATCGCAATATTATTCGTCCCTCGACAAGTCCATGGTCCTCCCCAGTAGTGTTAGTTAAAAAAAAGGACGGCTCGGTACGCTTTTGTGTTGATTACCGCGCACTCAACAAAATTACCCGCAAAGATGTATACCCAATGCCAAGAATTGATGACGCCCTTGACTCTCTCCAAGGCGCCCAATATTTCTCGACTTTGGACCTCCGCTCGGGTTATTGGCAAATACCTATGCACGAGGACGATAAAGAAAAAACCGCTTTCGCAACTCCCGATGGCCTTTACGAATTTAATGTTATGCCTTTCGGACTTTGTAACGCACCAGCGACATTTGAAAGGATGATCGATACTGTGCTTCGTGGCCTAAAATGGAGAACCTGTTTATGCTACTTGGATGACATTGACATCTTTTCGTCAACTTTTAACGACCATCTCACGCGCCTGAATGAGGTCCTCACGTGTCTCGCTTCAGCGGGCCTTCAGCTCAACACCAAGAAGTGCCACTTTGCACAGAAGGAAATTAAAATATTGGGACATCTAGTCAGCCATGACGGCATTCGTCCAGACCCTGAAAAAATTATCGCGGTCTTGAAATTTGCTCGTCCACAACGGACTACAGAATTGCGCAGTTTTCTCGGCCTGGCGTCTTATTTCCGGCGTTTTATAAAGCATTTTGCAAGTATTGCTGCTCCCCTCCATCAACTACTTAAAGCACGCAGCCCTTTCGTGTGGACTGAACAGTGCGAAGCTGCTTTTAATAACCTGAAGCACGCCCTCACATCCGACCCTGTTCTTGGCCACTTCAGTGACAGCGCTCCAACCATCCTGCACACTGATGCCAGTGGTATCGGTCTTGGCGCTGTACTTCTGCAGCGCGATGCAACTTCGCGTGAGAAAGTGATTGCCTTCGCCAGTCGGACTATGACTCCAGCTGAGAAAAACTACACTATTACAGAACAGGAGTGCCTTGCCGTCGTCTGGGCTGTCCAAAAGTTTCGCCCTTACCTATACGGTCGGCACTTCACAGTTGTGACCGATCACCATGCTCTTTGCTGGTTGTCTTCGCTCAAAAATTTGACAGGCCGACTTGGCCGTTGGATTCTACGCCTGCAAGAATACGATTTTGACGTCATTTATAAATCGGGTCGCCAACACCAAGACGCCGACGCTCTTTCTCGCTGTCCACTTTCGGAATCGGCTTGCTGTTTTTCTTCCCAATGCATTTCCACCTATGACCACAGCCGACCATCTCTTTCCCCGACGTATATCACAACAGTTTCATTTGACGACGCAGAGAACAAACACACTCTCCGCTCACAGCAATTAGCCGATGCCTACTGCCGTCCCATCATCGATCGCCTTATTGGCGCTTCGGACCCACCCAATGCTCGGCTTCGCCGACAACTTCGCAATTTCAAGCTCGAAGATGGCATCCTACTCCGCTTCGTGTATTGCACTGATGGAACTCGCTGGATACCAGTCGTGCCGCATGTGCTTCGTCAACGAATACTGGCGGCTCTCCACGATGACGCTACTGCAGGTCACCTTGGTATTGACAAAACCTACGACCGCGTGAAAAAACGATTCTTTTGGCCTGGCCTATCTTCCAGCGTTGCCAAATACGTCGCATCCTGCCCTCTATGCCAACGTCGCAAACGGCCGACTTCTTCACCCGCTGGCCTTCTACAACCCGTTCCCTGCCCCGCCACGCCATTCGACGTAGTCGGCATCGATTTATATGGTCCCCTACCTCTCTCCGAGGGGGGTAACCATTGGATTATAACAGCTGTCGACCACCTTACACGCTATGCTGAGACAGCACCTGTACCGACCGGTTCCGCTCAAGAAGTAGCAAATTTCTTTTTGCAATCAATTGTATTGCGTCATGGCGCTCCTCGGGTGCTCCTAAGTGACCGCGGGACGGCCTTCTTATCGACAGTCGTTGCCGAAGTTCTTTACGCGTCATCCACCCTTCACAAGACAACCTCGAGCTACCATCCCCAGACTAACGGGCTGACTGAGCGATTTCACCGCACCTTATCGGATATGATCTTCATGTATATCACACCGGATCATCGAAATTGGGACACTATTCTACCATTCGTCACTTTCGCCTATAACACAGCAGTACAACGGACTACCGGTTATTCTCCATTTTTCCTCGTTTATGGCCGTCCTCCCACTACAATTCTCGACGCTTCCTTCTTCTCTACGCCCGACTACTCCACATCGGTACCTACCCAGTTCTTATCTCGTGTGGCCAGATGCCGTCATCTTGCCCGCCTCAACACAGCAGCGTGCCAGGAAGACCGCAAGAGCCGCTACGATTCTACGCATCGCGTGGTCTCTTATCGTCCCGGTGACGAAGTACTGCTTTATACTCCACTGCGCACCCCTGGCCTTAGTGACAAATTCCACCACCGCTACCTTGGTCCCTACAAGATCATCAGCCAAACTTCTCCATTTAACTACAAAGTCGCGCCTGTTGATCCCCCAGCCGATCGACGCCACCGTGGAACTGAAATTGTCCATGTCTCTCGCTTGAAACCGTTTGTGCGCCGCGGTACATCGGTTAGTTAGGAGCGGCCAGGCTGGCCGCTTCCGACCCCCCGGGCAGATTGTGTGAGCCTTCTGTGGACCTTTCATTTGTACATGCCATCATCATCTTCTTTCATTTGTACATACCATCATCATCGTACCGCGGCGCCGGCTCTGGCGCGTGCCTGGGTTGGTGACCGGATTAAAACGCTGGACAAGGCTTCGCTGTCCTTGCCGCCACGACCTCGCCGTCTTGACCTAGCCTTCTTCCACAATATCCCTTTACATTCCAGTTGGAATGGGACTATGAACCACGGAATTTGCTGCTCGCGTTTCAGGTAGATGCCAAGTCGTTTTAGCTGTAGCGCGTGATTACACACATTTCATAATAAGCGATTCGTAATTTTGTTATAAATTGGTTGTTTTGGTTGTGAGCTCTGACTAGACCTTACGTTCGCGTTTCCATTGAAATTTATGAGAAGGAGCTCCTTAACTTCTATGTATCGATAACATAAATAGAAATACCGACAATGCACTTACGAATGATGTTTGCAATCCCTGCTTCGCTGTCAGCAATGTCGTTTTCAAACTGTAGCACTGCGCTGCGGTCTTTGCGAGTCAGTCTGTGAGGAAAGATTCCCTCGTCATTTGGCGTACCTTCGTCGAGGCATAAAATTTCCAAATCGCTTCCAATGTATCCTTTCTGTAAAGCGAAATACATGGAATTCAAGAACATTTTCAGTCTTTTCACGCAGTATATTACAAAACGTAAGAATAAGCCGCATTATGGAAATTATGCTTAGAGTGAACAAGATTTTCTGCGGTCTTGGTAGGTATATTTCGCAAGGAACCTGTGTCTTCCAGTGAAAATGATTTCGCCGTGGTCTTTCCTTGCACACATCAGCTGTTTCGAGCGTTCGTTACGCAACCAATTGCAGCACAAAAGGATGACTGCTTGAATTTAGAGAACCACTAAGCAGCAACTTTTATTTACTAAAACATATGTAGGCAAACCCTTTCACAAATACATTATAGAGATTGCGTACAAAATCCCACGCGCGTCGCATAAAAGTTTCGGCTTGCAATAAGGTATTCAGTATGCTTAGGGGAATGGGCAGAAAGAATATCTCCTACTGCTTCCGATTATGCTTCAGTACGTTATTCTCTTTATGCATTTGTAGTTTATAATATCTTTTTGCGTTATAAATCAACGGTATTTCGAGGCTTCAGGCTCATTTACTGCTCCCTTGCGAAAGCAGCATGAGACTGTTGTGTTGTGATGTTTTGCGTCAGCATCGGTAGATGGCACCACGTACTCACGGATTGAATTAGGACACTTGGAGAGCGTGGCCGTCGCTGCATGCAAGGCAGTGTGGTAAACAACAGGCCGGCTTATTGGCGACCGGAAGGAGCACTGCTGCTTTTTAGATGTCCTCCCCCTCCCGCTATACCACAATAATAATAAACCTTTATTTCCATCAGGTGCTATACAGATGGAGGGCTACGGAAAAAAAGCTGCCACTTGGCGGCTTGACGAGTAAACAGCCCCATATATAAGGCAGCGTCTAGGCAACACCAGAGAATCAACACGCGATAAACAAACAAACACTTAATCAATGCGGAATAAAAAAAAAGTTCCTGAGCCAGGTAAAACAAACACCGTCAGCACAAAAAGTAAACAAGCGATAAGCATAGCAAGACACTTGTTCTATGCAGAAGAAAAGAAATGCTAGATAAAACAAACACCAGAAAAGTTGATCAGCTTAGTCAAACAGCAAACATGTCTCTGAGTTTAACAGTGGAACAGCTAAATAAATCAAAATTCAGTGATTGATAATAGTTTAAAAGCGATGGCAGAGAATAACACAAACGCTCCATACCAGAATTCAAGCGTGGTGCAGCAACCTTCCATTTTTCTCCACGTCTAGTATTATAACACTTCTCATTTGTTTCTAAATGTGCCAAGGCGTCCAGGCTATGAATATTTTTTTTTACTTCATATTTATACCGAGCACTCAAACGGTAGCGGTATAGCTTGTGAGCTGTAATAACATGAGCACTGTGAAAAAATTCTGCAGTGGTTGCATTATAACCAGCATTGTACACGTGGCGCAGATACCGTTTTTGCATACGGAATATTTTTTGTGTGTTAGAGAATGTAGTTGTGCCCCAGACAAGTTGGCAGTAGTTGACGTGCGAATAGAAAAGAGAATTATAGACCAATAGTTTTGTTTTAGTAGAGAGCATGTATCGGAGACGACCGACTACACCGGTTATCCGAGCAAGTTTGGCTAATACAAAATTCACATGAGTTTCCCAGGACAGATTGGCAGTGAATATCACACTTAGACATTTGAAATGATCAGCAATGTCAACAGGATGAGAGTTTAAAACAATATCGGCATGAGGAGGAACAGGTTTATTTTTCGGCCGGAAGACAACAGCTTTTGTTTTATTTTCGTTAATATTCATGCAATTTGATGAGGACCATTGCTGCAGTTGGACTATGGTGTCATTACAATCAGAGATGAGTTTATCGATATTATTGCCAGAAAAAAATATGCTAGTATCATCTGCGTATATAATAAATTTGGCGTTCTGATTAATGTTAACAATGCCATTAATATACAGGTTAAATAGCAAGGGGCCCAATATGCTGCCTTGTGGAACACCACAAAGCAGTGGCAGGACTCGTGACCGCGAGTTGTTGATTTGGACTACTTGACATCGATGGGATAAATACGATTGTAATAACTGTAGTCCACACCCAAGTATACCGTAAAAGTCCAACTTCTGCAGCAGAATGTCATGATTCACCAGGTCGAATGCCTTGGAAAAATCTACAAATAGGCCGACTACTATTTTCTTGCTTTTGAACTGCGTTAAAATATACTCTTTCTGGTGAAGCAGGGCTAACTCTGTAGACATATTCTTCCTAAACCCAAACTGGTGTTTCGTTATTAATTCGCAGTGATCAGCAAAATTTACAAGCCTGCAGTGTATTATTTTTTCGAGAGGCTTAGAAAATATAGGTAAGATAGACACCGGACGGTAATTGCCCAATTCATTTCTGCTTCCCTTTTTAAAAAGCACAACTACTTTTGCAGTTTGCATTTTCACCGGAAATGTCGATGTCGTCAGACATTTATTAAAGATATGCATTAGAACTGGTGCTATGACATCTGCGACATACTTTACTGGTTTTATTTGAATTTCGTCGATATCCCTACTGCTGCTGTTCTTTAAATTTTTTATTGTTGAAATTACTTCCCGTACACTCACTGGCTGTAGAAATATTGATTTTTCATTCCGCGTGCTGATATACAGATACGCATTTGAGGAGCTGCCTGGCGTACTCATGCTTGTAAAGAAATTATTGAAAGCATCAGCCAGTTCCGCCTCGTGCAGAAATTTGCCATTAATCGTTAGTTTAGAAATGCAGCTACGTTGGTTATCGCGACGCAGTAGCGTGTTTAATTTGTTCCAGAGCAACTCACTCGGCACATTTTTGTCGTCCAAAAAACGTGAGAAGTACTCTTTACGTGCATTACGTAGTTTTTTCGTTAGTTGGTTCCTATATTGTTTAAAAACGGTCAGATCATCAAGATGGCGGGTGTTTAAGAATTGTCTGTAGAGCTTATCTTTTGCTCTCATTTGCTGGTACAGTTCATGTGTGACCCATGGCTTTCGAATTTTTCTGCTCTTTTTGCGTCTCTTAACAGGAAAATGAGCATTGTACACTCTTTTGAAGGTATCTAAAAAAACACTGTAGGCGTTGTTAGCATCATGTATGTTCAGGACTTCGCACCAGTCTATTTGAAGCAGCTCATTTCTAAACGCGTTAAGAGCCGTATCGGTCACTGGCTGGTAGAGACTGTCAGCAGACGAACAGATTCGACTGGGGGCAACTTGTAAACAAAGGAACACGGGAAGATGGTCACTAATGGAACATGATAGGGCACCAGCTTTTATATCTTGCGATGAAAGGTTTGTTATGAATATGTCTAGCAATGATTCACATTCAGTTGTTATTCTGGTTGGTACATTAATAACATTTTCAAACCCATATAACAAGAGAATATTGTTGAAATTTGTACTAATAGGAGTGTTAACGCTCATATCAATATTATAATCGCCTGCGGCGATCAGGTTATACCTATTCTCTACAACAAATGAAAGAAAGCCTTCATAAAAATCACAAAATGTTGAAATATGCCCATTTGGCGGCCGATAACAGACCGAATATATTACCTTATCTGCAATTAAAATTAACACTTCATAGTCTAGTGTCACTATGCTAAATGCATTAAGCAGTTCACAGTCCATTTGCTCCAGCGTGAGAATTGCAGTGCCACCTCCGCGACCACAAGGGCGGTTGATATAGTGCGTATTGTAGCCTTTCATTCTGAAAACATCACTCTCGTTCGTGCTCCACGTTTCGCTGAACATAATAACAGAAAAGCTAAAAGAAAATTTACTGAAGAATTCTTCTAAAGAAAATGTTTTGTTGCGGACAGATCTTGCGTTTAGGTGTACACATTTTAGTACGGAAGACCTAAAATTAGATACTGTAATGTTCAGGTCGTCTGGAGAGTAAAAGGTGTGTTCAAACATGTTTGCCCTTTTCACTTAGGTATAGCACACGGCGCATTCTTCATTTTCTCTTAAGGTGATCAAGGTCATCGAGACATTTAATATGAATTGCATTTGCCCCATCCGTCATCCGTACAAGAACCTTTCCATGGGTATACCATACATATTTGAATTCGGCCTCTTTCGCCCAACTTTTTGTTGCTAGAAGCAGTTCTCGGTTGTGTCTGGTTAGGTTTTCTTGGATGAAGATTTTTGGCTTACTGTCTTTTAGTTTGTTCTTATTACTCAACCACGATTCCCTGACCGCCTGCCTTGCGAAGCGCACGATTATGCCGGGTATCTTATCTTTCTGAGCGGGCAGCCTGTGCGCCGAGGCAATGTCATGTTCGACGAGATGAGGCGTTTCGAGCTTATCTGCAACCTCATTCAATATTGTGAGCAAGTTTTCATCTTTTAGAAAGGGAACACCATGAACTTCCAAATTAAGCTGCCTATTTCCAAACTCAAGCTCATTCACTTCCCGTCGAAGCTGAACCTGAGCTGATAGGTTGTTTTCATCCCTTTCCTCTAGTTCTTGCACCTTCTTTCTGAGCACTTTAATCTCATTTTCTTGCACACCGATCGTTTTTTTTTTTTCAAATCTTCAAAAATGGCAGACATGTGCGTGACAGATTCTTCCATGGCTTCCACTCGAGTTACGAGGGCTGGTAGGCTTTCAAGCTTCAGATTAATAGATGTAAGGATAGCCTTTATATCTCCATCGGTCTTGCTTTCGTCACTGCAGCTACCATGTGACGCCGAGTTTCGACAATCTTGGCATCGCCACGCTTTCTTGGCAGCGTCAGATTTTCCCTTGAATGACTTTTCCGTTATTCCAGCACATTTTCCGAAATGGTACTCCCGTGCGCACTCTGAACAAGCCATGCATCCTTCGTTCTCAAGAAAGACCACATTACAAGTGCAGCAGACGTTAGACATGGTTTTCACAGCGGATGTCGCCAGAACCAACACAGGAAAGTACACTAAAGGTCTTTGGCAGCGACCGCAGCACAAGCACCATCAAGTAGAAGAATATGAGTACAAACTAACCTGCACAGTTTCGATAGCAGGGTGAGTGGTGATGTTCGCAGGGTGCTGCTGCCGCTGCCAAATGACCGCTTCGCCAGG
>JAJIZL010026445.1:150745-161137 GCA_023969395.1 Amblyomma maculatum
CGATGGGGCCGGGCAGCGTTAGACGATCCGGGAAAGGCTGCTCTCCGTCGTATCTGCACAGTTTCGATAGCAGGGTGAGTGGTGATGTTCGCAGGGTGCTGCTGCCGCTGCCAAATGCAGCACCTTGGTTCCATGAGCATCCACGGGCGGCGTTGCATGCAGCGACGGCCACGCGATCTGAGTGTCCTATTTCAATCCCTGAGTACTGTACCTGTGTAGAGTAGATTTGTTGTCATATTGGCTTTCAAATATGCGAGCAAAGATTTCAAAACGCGTTCTTTGTTCTAAATAAACTATACTCGTACACAGCTTTTAGAATTGTTCGTTAGTTTTAATGTTTTCGTTTCTTGCTGGCGCTGTTTTCTTTTCCTCGGTGCAATCCAGCTTGCATACAGTAGACAAGGATAATTAAGAAATCACCCCCTCGAGGGGGCATACAGTTGCTAGTGGTCGGCGGGCTAGGCTGGGGAACGGAAGAATGGTGGTTAGTTTCTTGGCGGTCACATGACTTGTTTTGTAGTTGCCAGTTCGCGTGAACACGCGCTTTCCACCCGAATGTGATTGCAGGCTTTGATGAGGCTTTGTGCATGCCATGCACGAGCCAAGGTTTTCTTTCCCTTTAAAAGTATGGGGCACTAATCTACACCTGAAAAGTGCGAAAGCGATCTATATTCCATTCTAATTGCACAGATAATCTTTATCATGACATCTTTAGCCACCAGCGCACGTGAGAGACAGCATAGCATAAATAAAAATTATACTGCGTTTTCCGAAATTGTAGAAGCGATAATTCCGTGATGAACAGCATACGATTAAGCCGTGGGTCTCTCCATCTACTGTAAAATTTGCGTACAGCTAGTTAAGGATCTAGGTTTTTCCCGTATGAGTAAAAATATCACGTGTTGACACTATCCGTCCACTATGGCATAGTTCGCACACAGATAGAATCCCGCTGTAGCCCATGCGGTAACCAAACCGGAGTTGGGCACTAGGGAGAAAAGGCTAAATCAGGGGCATAACCGGCTGTCGACGCCGCTTCAAGGGGTTTTCGCGGGGCCAAAGTACTTCAGAAAGTGTACTTTCACCCGGAGCTTGTTCGGCAATCTGTTATGTTTCAAACTTCAGCAAAGTGTACAGAATAGGCATGCTAGTTGTGCAACGTCATCAATTAATGGGTTGTGTTTTCGGTTCGCTACGCGTTGAGTTGTGAAGATCAATCGCTGGTGTTTTACCGAGTGAATTGAAGAGCAGCGATGTGTGACTAATCACTAACCACGGCGGCGGTCAGACCTGCAACGCCAACATTGTTGTGAAGAATCTGTGTCCGGACAGGCCGCCATTAGAAACTGACCCTACAACGTTTCAAGCTAAACTCCTAGCTAATGAAGTTAGTTTAAAAGTGTTTTTAGAGGAATTAGAGGGCACGAAAAGGGCTAGATGAGGCATATATACTATACTGAAGGGCGGGCATGTATAGTGTTGTCGAGGTTTACCGCAAAGACAAGAATAAGAGTAAGGTTTCTTGTAAAAAAGGATATAGCTCGTAATATATAGAAATTTTATAGCAATAATGAGAGGGTTGCAGGGATCGTAAATAAGCTTGCAAAGCGGTATAGACTGAAGGTTCTACATGCCTGTTGCTCTACATGTTGTCATTACGATCAGGCAATCGAAAGCTTTTACGAAAATGTAGAATTCGGAATGGGGACGGAAAGACGCCGTATACTTTACTAATGGGTGACTTCAATGCCAAGGTCTGGAAAAAGCAGACATTAGGCCATGCAGTGGGTGACTATGGCATTAGTTCTAAAAATAGCCGAGGGAGTTGCTAATTGAGTTTGCAGAGCCCAAGAACAGAAGGATCAGAAATAGCTTATTTAGCAAACGGAAGAATCGGAAGCGGACATGAAAAAGCTCTAACGGGAGGCTCAACATCACAGTGACTGCATACTCTGTTCTAACCGCGTCATTATGAAGGATGTAGAGGTGTTCACAAAAGCACAATGCAGTGCCCACACTATAGTAAGGTCTCAAATTAGCATAAACCTCGTGAGGAAACGAAACAGATTAGTAAACAAGAAGTTCATCAACGTATTAGCAGTGAGGGGTGCACAGAATTTAGGATCTCGGTACAGAATACATATTCATCTTTAACTGATGTTGATGACCTTTGTGTAGAAGCAATAAAAAATCATTTTAGATATATCATTACTGACTGCGCGGTAGAAGTAGGCGGTAGGATAGTTAGAGAGGATACTGGTAAATTATCTAAGGAGACAAAACCTTTGATTAAGAAACGGCAGTCTTAAAGCTGCCAACCCAGTAGACTGGATAGAACTTGCAGATATATCCAAACTAATCAATAAGCGTGAATTGGCCGACATAAGGAAGGATAGCATGCGGAAAACTGGTCACGCTGAAAGCACGAGGACAGCCTTAAAGTGGGGAAGAGGAAATTCGGCAACGCAAAAAAATTTGCAGATGATTGCGTTACTCCCTAATGCGAAATTTGAGCGCAGCTCATCACCTGTTTCACATTTACGATATAACGAGGCAAAGATTTTGAACAGGACGTGTATGTATAATTACAACGAGGTTTTTTTTTATTGTTCGCACATATTTCTTTGAGAAACACTCCCCTAGGAGTTCTTGACTGCCATGAAGGAAGCTCTGTGGTCGTCCGAAGCCTTGCACTACGGCAAGTCTTTCTCTTTTTTTTCACTTCCACCAATCTCATTTTTTTACAGCTCGGTTAAGGTGTCTGCGTAGAATTGTGAAAGATAGTGTGCCTTTGCTTTGAAGTCAACCAATTTTAAACGTCGCTGAATCCTGCTGTGCTGAGTCTATTTTTATATTGTCACGTCTAGATAGAACGCCAAGGAGGGCCGAAAGATAAGACGGTTTGATTAGTAGACTAGAACGAGTCTTCCGCTGAAGCTTCCTCCTTCCTTCAGCTCGCGCTTGTGTTCCCAGTCATCTTTTGCGTCGCTCTCTATGCGGCGTTTGCCCGCCTCCTTAGCAAGCATCGTCCCGATGAGAACAAAAGGAAGTAGGAGGTTAAGGTCAGCCCGAGTGGTACGGCCTCATACGCACGACGTGGACGACGTCAGCTTGGTGCTGGCGTCACTTTGATGTCGACACCCCGTCTGGCATCACCTCATAAGTGACGTCGGTTAAACGTCGCTGAACAACATAGGGTCGAAAGTATCGCCGCAATGGATTTTCGGAGAGTCCACGGCGGCGAATAGACGTCTAGACCGACACTTTGTCGCCAGGTTCGTACATTACATGTCGATGTCTCTGATTGTAGCGTCGTGCATCATGCTCTTGCTGATTTTTGATCCGCACACACGCTAGTTGTCGAGCTTCCTTTGCACGCTGAGCGATTTCCTCGGCGTCCTGATCGAGATCGTCGGTGTCGGCATTAGCGAGAAACATTGCATCCAGCATAGTTGTTACTGGTCGCCCGTGAAGGAGGCTGAATGGTGTCATGCGAGTGGTATCTTGGCGTGCCGTATTGTAGGCGAACGTGACGTAGGAAAGTATTTCGTCCCAATTCTTGTGGTTCACGTCGACGTACATGCAAAGCATGTCTGCGAGGGTCTTATTGAGGCGTTCCGTCAACCCACTGGTTTGAGGGTGATCAGTTCAGTTCAGGCGTTCAGTCTTGTCCGACTCTTCGTGACCCTATGGACCATGTCACACCACGCTTTCCGGTCTCTCACTACCTTCTTAACATCACATAACTTCATCTGCAGGGCCTCGAGGATGCCATCTAACCATCGCGTTCGCTGCCTACCCCTTCTCCGGCGACCCTCAACCTTTCCCAACATCAAATCTTTCTCCAGCGACTCCTCTCTTCTCATCAGATGACCAAAGTAGCTGAGCATTAACTTTAGAATTTGACCCTCCAATGAGCAGGCAGGGTTTATGGTCGACAATATCGACTGATTTGATCTTCTCGCAGTCCAAGGAACTCTCAAGAGTCTTCGCCAGCACCACAATTCAAACGCGTCAATTCTTCAGCGGTCAGCCTTTTTCACAGTCCAACACTCGCATCCATACATCACAACTGGAAAGACCTTGAGGGTGATAGGCTGTAGTTTTACTGTGACTGGTACCACTTAGGCGAAGAACGGTTTCCAAAAGTTCGGCCGTAAAAGCAGTTCTTGAGTCAGTTATAATAATTGCCGGAGCGCCATGCCTCAGGTCAATGTTCTCAACGAAGAACCTAGCTGCTTCGACGGCGGTACCCCTTGGAACAGCCTTGGCCTCCGCGTAGCGGGTCAGATAATCGGTGGCGACAATTTTCCATTTATTCCTGGCTGTAGACGTCGGATATGTTCCCAGGAGGTCCATGCCAATTTGCTTAAAAGGTGTCGCTGGCATTTGAAGAGGGTGGAATAGGCCGGCTGGTTTTACAGAGGGTGATTTAAGGCGCGGGCAGTCTATGCACGTACGTACATAGTGTTTCACTGTCGCCGGCAGTTTTGGCCAGTAGTATCCGTGCTGTACTCTAGCCAACGTGCGGGTGTAACCTAGGTGACCGGCGGTTGGCTCGTCGTGGCACGCTTGCAGAACCTCAGTGCGGAGAGCCGATGGTGCGACGAGTAGATGACTGTTTCCCACAGGACGGAAGTTCTTCTTGTAAAGTACGTTGTTGCGAATAAAGAATGAAGGGATTACTCGGGCGAAAATCTTAGGAACAACCGTAGTTCGCTTCTCCAAGAAATCAATAAGAGGGAGCAATTCCTGGTAATCTCGCTGCTGTTGGGAAAGCGTCGCGTCATCTATGACAACTAAAAACGCGGTGTCTTTTTGTCCGTAGGTGTTGGGAACTTGGCGACTGCGGAGAGCTTTTCAGGATCAGGCAATACACCTTCTTGGCTAACGACGTGGCCTAAGAACTGCAGCTCCTCGTAACTGAAGTGGCACTTCTCGGGTTTTCTTGTGAGGCCCGCAGATCGTATGGCCTGAAACACAGTTAGCAAACGGAGTAGATGCTCTTCAAATGTAGCCGAAAACACGATCACGTCAAGATACACCAAGCATGTTTGCCATTTAAGTCCCGAAAGCACAGTGTCCATCAGCCTCTGAAAGGTTGCTGGCGCCGAGCATAAACCGAATGGAAGGACTTTAAACTCATACAATCCATCGCGAGTGACGAATGCTGTCTTCTCCCGATCCCTCTCATCCACTTAATTTGCCAATATCCACTTTTCAAGTCCATCGACGAGAAGTAACGTGCATTTCGTAGGCGATCCAGGGAGTCGTCGATGCGAGGGAGAGGGTATACATCTTTTCTGGTCACTTGGTTGAGCTTGCGATAGTCTATGCAAAATCGTAAGCTGTCGTCCTTCTTTTTAACAAGTACCACGGGGGAAGCCCAGGGACTCTGTGACGGCTGGATAACGTCGTCTCTAAGCATTTCGGCCACCTGGCGCTGAATGGCTCCACGTTCTTTCGGAGTCACACGGTAAAGATTTTGTTGAATCGGGCGAATCGAGTCATCCGTGATATTCCGATGTTTTGTCAAAGGCGTTTGGCCGATCCGCGATTCTGAAGCAAAACAGTCTCGAAATTGATCTATGAGATCCAAAAGGCGGTCCCGCTCTGAAGAAGACAAGTTTGGGGTGACATCAAGAATGGTTACGGGTGTCTTGCACACTGATCCTTTCTGTTGCAGTAAGCAGCAGTGCTGCGCATTTGGGAGGCTGTCGAAAAAGGCCACAGTTGTGCCTTTCGGAATTTACTGACGCTCGTCGCTGAAGTTTGTTAGCCCATTCGGTATGCCCATTGGTCAAGTTGACCAGCCCTCTAGCTATAGAAACACATCGGCTGAGTACTAGGGTAACTGCCCGTTCGGCGACGCCATCGCCTGTATGAGCCACGTCGCATTTCTCTTCAACAAGAGAGCATGATCGCGGAGGTAATGTCACCGTTTCATTGGCGACGCGTAAGGGCAATAGTGGTACTTGCGCATAACCAAGGTCTTCATGGCTATTGGTGAAGGCAACGACGCTGTCACGAACACTGATTACAGTCCCATGAAGACGCAGAAAGGCCATGTCCAAGATGAGGTCTTTGCAGCAGCCAGGGAGAATAACGGATATAGAAAACTGGGCGAGTTGGATTGGATTCATCTTAAAGCAGCGCGAAAACACAAGACTAATCGTGTTCCTTGTAGTCTTTTTTTTTCGCGCCGCTTTAAGAAGAATAACGAAGTTGCCAACAAACACCGCGTTTCCTATTCCTATCCGGGCAGTGCATTTCCCTGTCGGTGCCAGTAGATGACCCCCCAGCACTTCTTATTACTGGCCCAGTCCATTCAGTTTTTACTTTGCGCAGCGTGTCGGCCAGTTTCTGGCTAATAATTGAAAAATCCGCCCCGGTATCCACCAGACCATGTACTTCCAGTCCATCAATGGAAACGGCGAGGTCAGCGCTAACAAAGTTATCTGGGTTGATCGTTCCTTTCGGCATTTGCGGCGGAAGCGCGGCAAGGTCGGCGCTGTCAGCTTCGTCGTCATGGCTGATAATCTGGTACGGCATTTTCGGCGGTAAGGCGGCAATGTGAATGTTTGGTTGTCGGCAATTGCGGAGGTGGTGAGGGTTTTGACACTTTTCGACTGGTTGCAACCTCCCCTCGCGAGGTTGCAGCTGTTAGTTTCCTCGGCGAGGGCTAGGGGACCGCCGTCCGCAGTGTTGCGACGCATCGGCGAATAATAACGCTGTGGCGATGGGGAGAAGCGACGGCAGAAGAACGGGGATGCGATTTCCCTGCTGACCGGAGGGTCGTCGTCGATTTGGGCAGAGTCAATGTCGAAGCGGCGGTGAGCAGAAGCAGGCGGAAAGGCCTGCCCCTCTTCGCGGTGGCGGCAGTACAGATACATATGGCCAGGTCGCCCGCAGTAAAAACAAAGTGGTCGGCTGTCATAACTATGCCACCTGTCAGTTCGGCGCAGTTGAGAGCGCCTGGAAGGCGCCCACTGAGGCCCCTGGAAGAACCACATCTCCTGTATAATATTTCCTGCCGTAATAACCCCACTCCTCATGTAATGCCCCAAAAGAGACCATTGAGGAAAAATAAATGAATAAATGAAGTCGGCGTAGTGATATTCTAGTGAAAATCGAAAAGAATTGTGCATGGTCACGGCATGCAGTGGGCAGAAGGGACAACCGATGGTCACTTAAAGTAACAAATTGGATTCCAATGGAAGGAAAGCGTAACAGGGGCAGACAAAGTTAGATGGGTGGGTGTGGTCAAGAAGTTTGCCCAGGTCAAGTTGATGCAGGCTGCACAGAACCTGGTTAATTGGAAGAATATGAGTGAGGCATTTGCCCGGTAGTTTGTATAGTGACGGCGTTTGCCCAGCTTATGGTGACGATGATTTGTGGTGCTCACATTTGTGTACATATAATGCCGCTTTTAACTCTCTTTTGGAGCGGGCTTACCTGGAAATGTAGCCTAGGCATTCCAAATAGCAGTTAGGATATGGGAACACGCTTGCTGTACTAGCTCAGCAGTTAAGACGTTTGGCGGTTTATCCGGAGTGCCCGTGCTCAAACCCAACCATGGCGGCCAGGTTTCAGTTGCTGCGAATTCAAATTCGCCGATGCGCTCAGCGAAGTCAGTGTAAGTTTGAAGTGTCATTTATTAAAATCTTAAGTGTTTCATTTATTAAAATCTTAATGGCTATCAGGTGGGACATACACATAATGCGAGGGCACTTGAAGGGCGGTTAACAATGGTTTTTGTAAGGTGATTGTAAAGTAATGAGGCTTGCTTTCAATGGCAGTCTTGAGATGAGCAGGGTCGGATATTAGCGCAAGGCTGCTGAGAAGGTCATTTTATTCGAAAGGTATGCACACGAAAAAAAGACTTAAGGGCAGAATCAGAGGTAGGATGCAGGATCACGCTGTTAGAACGGCCTGTGCGGGATACTCAGACTGTCGCAAATATTTTGGAACCCTCAACTTCGGCATCACTTTCTCGCTCCCTCTTCTTTCGACCCTACTTTCCCCCAGCTCTAACAGTGAGGTTCGTGTGTCCGTGCATACATGGGATATTACCGGAAACCATTCAATCTGTTGTTGCTTGTCAACTGACACGCGGCCTCGTCACTACGATTGTTGCGCATGAAGCGATTTTGCGCTTTTTGTTTTTTCATGCTTGATATCGTGACACGCGCATTGTCCTTTTCTTTCTAGCGCGATATGCGCCGAGATTAGGCTAGAATGATCGCAGGCAGGCACAAGTGTTTCCGTAATGTAGAATTTTATCTCTTGGCCAGTTTATCTGGATGTTTCTGCGGCGGCTTTAAATGTGCTATCATCATCTGTTTTGGCTTCGCTTGGCTTGGCTTTGCTGGCAGCTGCGACTGCGATAGTGGCGCAAGTGTATAAAAGCGGAGTGCGAGGGTCATTTTCGTCGTTTGGGAGCGCGGTGTCTAGACTGCTTTCTCGGGCAGCGTTCCGGCGCGGGTGCAACGGCGCCCACCTGCCTGGGCTAACACGACATGGTGTCAGAGTGGCCGTCTACGACATGTCAGATGGTCAAGAATCTTCCCACTGAGCCAGGCACCTTCCATCCACGATGTCGAAGACGCCTTCAATGCGGCTGCATCGACTGCAGCAACCGCCACCGCTGTACTTTGACCGCACGTCAGAGTGGCCGGCGTGGATCGAACATTTCGACGACTTCCGATATGCAACGGGACTCAACGAATGCTCCGGGGATGCTCAGGTACGAACTCTGTTGTACACAATGGGGAGGCAAGCTCGTGACATATTGAGGACGTTTTCACTATCTGACGAAGACGCCAAGAACTATGAAACCGTAAAGAAAAAGTTCGACGGGCACTTTGTAAAAGAGAGGAACATCGTGTACGAAAGCGCCTCTTTTCACAGACGCGTACATATGCCAGGAGAGTCGGTAGACCAGTTCGTCGCTGCGCTACACGGCTTGGCGGGACGTTGCGACTACGGTGAACTAAAGGAACGGATGATACGAGACTGATTCTCGGGCTCCGCGACGCAAAGCTCTCGGAAGCTTTGCAAATGGATTCTCAGCTCACGCTGGCTTCGGCGCTGTCGAAGGCTCGCTTAAAGGAAAACGTCCACCAGCAGAAAAGTACTCTACGAGGACAACACAGCCATCAGACATCGGAAATTCGTGACCAGGACCCCAATCTGGTCGCGGTGGTTCAACAGAGGCACAAGGGACGTCTGCATGGACAACGAACGCCGGAGGTGCGGCAATATGGACAACGAACGCCGGAGGTGCGGTAGCATGGGCAACGAACGCCGGAGGTGCGGTGTCCTTTCTGCAGTGGCGACGCCCACCCCAGGACAATGTGCCCAGCCAGAGCTGCCAAGTGTCTCCACCGTGGCAAGAAGGGACATTTCGCAAAGGCCTGCTTGAAGAAAGCAACGGCTTCCGCTCAACGAAAGGTGCGCGTCGCAGCGGTCAACCAGGAAACTGGAGAGCTACGCGTCTCAGCGGTCAACCAGGAAACTGGAGAGAGGTTCGTGGGATCAATAGATGCATGCAGAAAAGCGCGATTTGTTCAGGTGCGCATTAATTCTGTGCCCATTTTTGCAAAGGTTGGCTCAGGTGCTAAAGTGTCAGTATTACCATCAACGTTTCCAGGATTACCGTCCCGACTGGTAAAAACTGATGAAATCTTGCAAGGTGCAGGAGGCAGTAAGCTTAACCCACTAGGCAAATTCGTAGCAGAGATCGCATGGAAAGAGAAAACAGTGTATCAAACATGCTACGTTGTCAGTCCGTTACGCGTCGTCCTTCTAGGATTACCTGCACTTGAGGTCTTAGGTATCAATAAATTTGCAGACGCGGTCGAGTCGGGAAACCTGCAGTACGAGACGAGTTTTCCAGAAATGTTCCGCGGTCTAGGTACGATGCCAGGGCAGTACACCATCAGGCTACAAGCTGGCGCTATCCCGCATGCCTTAAGCGCTCCACGCAGGGTACCATTTCCCCTGAGTCAGTCCCTGAAGCGCATAAATCGATAAAATTGAGCGTTTAGGCATAATCAGAAAAGTGGATGGGCCCACCGAATGGTGCGCGGAATAGTTCCGGTAGTGAAGCCCTCAGGCGACCTGTGAGTTTGCGTAGACCTCACTAAATTGAACAAATGCGTAGTTCGAAAGCGATTTACGTTACCAACTGCGGATCAAGCTCTAGGGTCACTTTCGAGAGCGAAGTGGTTTTCAAGGCTCGATGCCAACTCAGGCTTCCACCAGGCGCGACTCAGTAAAGACTCGGAAGAGCTAACCACGTTCTTAACACCCTTCGGTAGATACTGTTTCACGTGACGACCCATTGGAATTACCTCCGCTCCGGAGTACTTCCAAAAGAGAATGTCTGAG
>JAJIZL010026445.1:171137-197795 GCA_023969395.1 Amblyomma maculatum
ATTCTCAAGCTAGAATTGTAACTACGACCAGATTTGGAAGAGTTGTTCGCAAACCGATAAGTCTGGGCGTGGACGACTGATGCTTGGAGTGACTGTGTTCTGTCGTGTTTTCTTGGGTGTGTTCCAGTGTGGTTTTTTGAAGTGTATGCATGTAAAGTTAATAGTGCTTGAAAAGGGGGATGTGCTGTTATCATCTGTTTTGGCTTGGCTTGGCTGGCAGCTGCGACTGCGATAGTGGCGCAAGTGTATCTGTGGCGCAAGTGTGGCGCAAGTGTATAAAAGCGGAGTGCGAGAATAAACGGGAGTCATTTTCGTCGTTTGGGAGCACGATGTCTAGACTGCTTTCTCGGGCAGCGTTCCGGCGCGGGTGCAACGGCGCCCCCCCCCCCCCCCTGCCTGGGCTAACACGACATAAGTTGAACACTGTCGTTTGCAATGGGCATTTGTACATCGACGTAATATCATTCATGTTGTTATTCCCACATCTGATTCACTTAATACTTTTGCGGATGCAAGTCAGCTAAAAAAAAAAGTGTCATTTATTGCAATGCTAGACCTTTCGTTTGTCTTCTATGGCAATTTCACTACCACGTGACATCTGATTGGGGTGCTGGCTTTCATATTGCGGGCTCCTTCCACAAGCCGAGATAACAACCCTGTTTTTGTTGGCTCAAGAGATGCCCAGGAGGGAGAGACCACCCAGCAACCGCTGACTCCAAGGCTCCAACCTACGCACGGCCTATTACAAGACGTCAGCCGAATACATGAATCTCTACAGTAACAGTCTCAAATCACAGTCCCCGATGATACAGTTGTGGCCCAGCAGTCCCTACAGCCCCTAATTTTAAAGGCACTTGCGAAATAGCCGGAGGACTCTCTCGATCAGTACGGATGAGTTGCCACATTTAACAACTTGGAAGATCCGCTGAAGCTTCATAATGGTGCAGCTCGAACGTGGTGTGAAAATCAAAAATCTACATTCACGACATGAGATGAGTTGCAAAGGAAGCTCTTGAACGTGGTAACAAGCGCTGTACAAAATAAATAGCGGAAATGTCCCATAACACCAGGGTCCACATCCCAAATGAGCCCGTCCTCTCGTACGTCGAACGACATCACAGAACATAAGTAAATGTTTTGGTGCGAGGCGTCAGAGTCTCATTCTGCTAGCCCTGTGAGAAACCCACATCCACCGTAGCTGAATTGAAAAAGAACATCCTCCATTCATTTGACCCTCAACTACCGGACTAGGGTAGTGCAATCGTACGGTACAAGTAAGCGCAACTTCCCTGTATACCCCGCCCACTACAAAAGACTTGGAAGACCTTGTGGAAGATTTGCGCCCGTTGATGCAATCGTCCTAACAGCCCCAGGTAGCGACACTTGTGGACATCGTCTGTGATGAAGTGCTCCAGGCGCTTGAGAATTCTTCCTTGACGTATACTATGTAACAACCCCAAACTGTGAACTACGCCACTATTTCATGTCGTCGTGTTCCCTGACGAGACCCGTCAAACCTTCCTCGACGCGGACTCCTCCTAAACGCCGTACCTTGGCCCTCGCCAGCCAGACTTACGCCCAACCCTCCATACCCAGGATATGCAATACCTGGAGGAGACTGAACAACCGGGCGCGGTGCTAACATTGCAGAGAGGCCAGTCACATGCTACACCACTGCCCGCAGAGACACATCCGCCTGCGCGGCTTCGCCATCAACGTCCCACGATCCTGTCCTCGCGAAAGACCAGAAGAAATCGAATACTATTTGCATTAGGCAGTCTCCAAGCTATTGGTACTGCTCCCCTTTGCAATTAAACGCCTATAGTGTCACAGGCCGCGGTTACGTGTGAGCAGGATCATTTAGCCCGCGAAGGAGAAACTAAAGGTGGCAACCTTCGGAGCAGAGGCAGCCATACGGTGAACTAACGAAGATCCTCCGCCGTCGATGCAAGTGATGACACTGCAACATTCACATCGCTGCTGCAGATGACAACAGCAAGAATGTTGACGCGAAGATTTCGGACTAATAACGCTGACTAGCAAAGTGACGACGGTGTGCCCCGGCCGCGACAACACTACACGGTGGAGTGGAAATTGCAAAATAAAGTCAACGCGTGAAGCGAGGACACGAACACAGAAGCTGACTACTCAGTCATCAGTAGACCATCCGCCACTTAGCTCAAGAAAGTAACTACTGCTTGTGATCTTAGGATCAACCGCTTATCCGCATCGCTGTTGGTAATCTCAATATATATGTGGCCCTGCAGCCGTGTTCTCGTGACGGTAGCGTGGGTATGGATTTTTTGAGTCAACGACAGGCGATCATCGACCATCGATTGAGGCTCATTGAGCTTTGTTGTAGAAAGCCATACTGCTGCTGCACGTTCGACACATAAAGTTGCCTTAAATGTCACTGACGAAGTTATAAGCATATCCCTCAGATCAAGCATTGTCGTCTTTGTAGGCACCGGCGGCATTGAAACTACTGAAGTCGTAGCCGAAGGAAACACCCACTTGTCCATGAAGTGTGGACTGAATCGCAAAGGATATCGCCCATTTTCGTCATGGACAAGCTTCGGTACTGGTCATGAACTTCGCTGAAGAATTTGGCCACCTGAGCAAGAGCACGACGATCGCATTCATCGTCGAGCAAGCTTACAGCCGAGATATTGTCGCCCTCCTCAGCCAACCCGAAGATGATGCGCACAACCTAAGTTGCCCCCGTTCGACATCAACACAGCAGTACACGGGGAAGGATAAGATCGGATTCGCAATCTTCTCGAAAGCAACGGCGAGTGCTTTTATAGAGCATCAAAGCTGCGGCAAACTCTGTTGACACAACAACGCATTATAACAGACAAATATGTCCTAACACTTCAACAAAGCCCCTGTAACGTATCGCCCGCGAGAACGACAGCCCATACGTGATCAAGTAAATGAAATTCTTTACAATGGCGTCATTCAGCCACCGAATAGCTCTTGGGCGAGCCAGTCGTTCTAGTGAAGTGAGATTTTACAATTCAATTCTGCATCTGTCACAGCCGATTGAACAACGTAGCAAAGGATGTCTACCCCTCTCCCCCGCATCGGCGAAACAATATACCGGCTCTACACAGCTAAGCATTGCTCCTCCATGCACCTGAACATGTGGAATTGGCAAATTGAAATAGATGCAAGATAACGCCAGACGACCGCATTCCTCACACCAGGTGGCCTCCTCGAGTTCAAGGTAATGTCATGCGTCATTTGCTCTGCACCAGCGACGTTCCATAGTGTAACGGATACCATACTGGCTGACTAGATGTGCTAGCTTTGTCTGCTATACTTGGAGGACGACGGTGTCTTCTTATTTATCTTCGACTATCTGAAAAGGTTTCAGACAGTGCTGGAAGTATTCAAATTATGAGGGCTGACACTGAAACTGGAGAAATTCCACTTCGCCTACGAAGAGCTACTGTTCCTAGGTCATATTGTAGGCAAAGAATGGGTTTCGAACAGACCCGCAAAAAGCAATTGCGATCTCATAGTTTAAAACAGGCTGGCGAAATAAAAAGCTGTGCGCAGATAGCTTTGGCTATGTGTTTATTACCTGTGATTTGCAGGACCTTTTCGTGCATCACAGAACAGTTGATGCAACTTACAAATACTGACGTACCACGTAAATGAAAGCACCGCATTCAAAAGCCTTCAATTAACTTAAGTGCTGCCTAAAGTACGATCTTGTCCTAGGCCACCTGGATGAAAAAGCAGAGACTGAAATTCACAACGCCTCAATCAGTGTAGGTCCAAGCGCCTACACTTGCCTACGTGCATCGTTCAGAAGAGTGATGAACAGCAGAAAGTTATCGCGTACACCTGCAGGTCCTCCTCAAAAGCGAAGCGAATTAGTCGACGACCGAGAACGATTGTTTAGCCATCATCTCCGCCACTTCAAGGTTCCGCCCACACCTATACGATTGACAATTCAAGGTACGGGCGTACTGCACAGCAGGAATACTAAAAATGTGCACCTTACAATTGGAGCATTAACTGTACCGACGAGCCCCATGATTTGGCATCAAGAAAGCGGAGTAAATGAGCGATAGATGTTGGCTTTCTTTCAATAGGGTGAAATTCAGGCAGCATGAAAGATTACAGTCTATCAAATTCTCTAAGAAACGATGAGGTATTACAAGGAAGTATAAATTTGACTAAACATGGAGCATGCTAAGCTGCCTAATCAACTCCAACAAGAGCAATGAAGAGCGGAGGGCGAACCTATTTAGAGCCTTACATAGCTTCGAATGAAGTGAAAAGGAAATAACGGAAGTGCTAATGTGAAGATACATTCAGTTAGGTGAACGAACACATAACAGGAAGAATACGAATTAAAGTAGAATGACAACATTTACGGAGAAATCACAATCCGGGGGTACAAACATATGTAATGGAAATGAGGAGGAAGGGTAGCCCGGGAGGAGATGGCGTCACAGTAAAGATGCTAGCCAGTCTTGACGCGGCCTCACTAACAAGCCTAGCAGAAGGAAAAATACCTCGAGCCTGGAAGTTAGCAGAGGTATATTTTAAACCAAAGCCTTGGAGAGAAATCGACATTG
Source organism: Amblyomma maculatum (assembly GCA_023969395.1). NCBI lineage: Eukaryota > Metazoa > Arthropoda > Arachnida > Ixodida > Ixodidae > Amblyomma > Amblyomma maculatum. Next base: position 175,733 of record JAJIZL010026445.1, read on the forward strand.
TGAATCTCGGACAGACGTCGCTTAAATCTGCTGAGGGAAACTAAGAAGAAAATGCACAACAGACTATACAGGCATATAGAAAAAGAATGTCGGATTCGTAACACTCCATTTAGGTTTCAGCTCGAATCTTTCAACCCATGACATAGACCTAAAACTAAAGGACGACATAATAGCTGTGCATAGAAAAAAAATTAATTAAAGCTATACTAGCATTAGATTTCAAGGAACCATTTGCCAATGCTATCAATACTATCACACTATAGAACCTACATACCACGAACTGCGGTGAAAGGACGTAAAACTTCATTAATGAAATCCTAGCCGTATGCACAATTATTATAAGCTTTGGCAATACCCATCAAAATTGGCAACAGGGCAACCCTATAAGACAGAATTCATCTCAATGCTCCTTAGCGTAGCCATGCCGGGGCTCCCATAGAACCTTCATGGAATAGAGTGCATCGCGTGTGCCCTGTACACGAATGACATTACAATATGGACCAACGCCGGCAACGGAAAAGAAATACAAGTCCGATTACAGGAAGCCGCGACCACCGTTAAAGCATATGCAGAAAATGCCGTCTTAGAATTGCCCGATCAAATCGGAATTTCAAGTATTCAGGAAAGAATAAACTGGCCACCCCATCGAGGTGAGATCTCACGGAACCTGAATTCAGGAAGTCGGAAAGGCGAAAATCCTCGGGCGTATCGTCGGAAGAACAAGAATAGAAGCAACAACTACCTGCCTATCAGAGACTATCGAGCAAGTAGCAAAAATGATAGGCAGGATTAAAAACAGGTGAGCAGTTATTAAAGAGAGAGATACCTTCTAGCTAGTGCTAGCATTTGTAATCACCAGAATTGCTTATGTTGTGCAGTACCCGTGTTTGTCGAAAGCTAAAAGGAATAAATCAATGCCCTGATAAGGAAGGCATACAAGAGCGCTCGGCATTCCGGTCAGGGCGTCAATAGACAGAACAGGCAGAACACGCAGAACGAAATAATTTAAGCCCACTTAATATTGCAGAAGTGCCTCCTAGCCAAGATCAGGACGGGTAGAGAAGTGTTAGGCCGACTTAGACTGCACTGCATAAGCATGCAGAACTACCAATACGGCTTCCCTGAGCCACTCGACAACACCTTAGGCATAAAACCTATACAAAAAAAAATGCATCCTGTTTACCATGAAAGAAGAGATGCTAGAGATCAGTGCATAGAAACCCAAAACAAGAATTACCGCTAAACACTTTACACTGATGCGGCAAGACCAGTTGATATATCACGACAATAGCAGTCACAGTCTTGGATGGTGAAATCACAAACAGCGCGTCAATGAGATACAGGGACCCAACACAAGCGGAAGAGGCAGTCATTGCGTTCACAATTATCACCGAGAAACGTATGACTGCAATAACAGACTCCCAAGAAGCGTGCAGGAAATACACAAGAGGCAGCATAGGGCAGGCAGCCATAAGTATTCCCCAGAATATCAAGGAAGATTAAAGGAAAGCGAAATTGACATGGACACCGGCGTAGCATTCCGTAGAGAAGAACGAAGGCGCGCACGCCGCAGCCCGAGCGTTTCTACCCCGCGAACATCAGTACATGGACGAGCACATCTACTCAAACATGCTGATCACCTACTCGCAATTCCTGCTGCACTATACTAGCCAGAAGGGAATACGCGCCAGCTGATAAACTTGTAGACAACGAACAAAAATAATACTGAGAAGAATTGAAGCAAGCCCATACACATCCCAAACGAATTCACCCAATCCACCCACACGACTATGAGCCACAATGCGCACACTGGCATGGAGGCGGACCTGTATACATGATCATCATCATCAGTCTGGCTATACCCACTGCAGGGCGAAGGCATCTCCCATATTTCGCCAATTAACCCGGTTCTGTGCTAGCGGCATCCACTTGCCCCCTGCGAACGTAACGTCATCCGCCCACCTAACTTTCTGCCGCCCCCTGCTACGCTTTCCTTCCTTGGAATTCAGTTTGTTACCCTAAGCGACCATCGGTTATCCTCTCTTCGCACTACATGTCCTGCCCATGTCCATTTCTTCTTATTTCCGCTTAATTTTCGTATACATGATATGGGCCTATAAGTACAACACCGCGGTAGAAATGGTAAAAGGCACAACGATTTAGTGGCGGAAGGAAATGCTGTCTAACTTGGACCCGAACGTCAAGCACCAGATGATTTAAGGGCAAGAGCAACTGCAAAATCGAACGCACTCCTGGAATAGAGCGGCCGCCCACCATATTTTACTTTAAAAAAATGTTTTTGTCATCATCATCATCATCATCGTGCTTCCTGTCAACCTGTGTTGTAATGAGCTGCATGCTTACGCTTCCATGACACTGCAGTATGGTACATTGCAGAGTTCGAAGAGAAGCAAAGGAAAGTTACAAGTGTGAAGGAGCGAAAATGCTTTTATAATGTTCCAATGCCGATCGCCCCAGTGATCTCCAGCGTTTTTCCGTGCGTCTACTTTAGGCGCAAAATGTTTTTGACAAGAGCCTGGTAGCCGGTTACAAGTGTTAGGGCGACATGAAACATCATCTTCAGACCGTAATTACTACTTCGACAACATCTACCCATGCAGCGCGGACAATACACATATATACACAAGTATAGCAAATAATGACACTAGTGCAAACCTCGAAGCCCCTTTCTTCGCGTGACTGCTCGTGTGGGGCATGGGTTGCGAAGGCAACAATTCCGGGCAATAGTGAAACAATAAGACTAGCTTGTGTTAGAGGCTTATGATATCAAAACATTGTGTGGACGTAGTGTAGGTGACACGTCTTTACATATATATTCTGTTCACAGTGCTTTTCACAGAATCATTTTTGTGATAACTTCTTGATTGATTTCAGTGGGTTTTCTGCATTCTCTTCGCGCATGTTCGCCTCTCCCTTCTTATATGATCTGCACACATAATGAATAAGCAGTTGGTAGTACCGTCCGTTAAAGTCCCTATAAGTCCTGCATTTTTTTCCTTCATTCGTTGTTTGCAATTTCTACGAATTTCGGGCTATACATTGCCAGAGAAATGAGCATAGTTATTTCAGCTCCCGCATTGTAGATGCAATGTTTAAAGTCGAACTAGCAACATATTCCATTTATTTACTGCCTTTAAAGCCCGAACGCACGTGGAATCTTTTTTCGCTATCAGTTTCAGTACATTTGCAAATCAAAAATGGTTCTCTAGAGAAACGTTTTAAACATAATTCATGAAACTATATATTTAATTTATGGTGACCTACGTGTTACCTACTAGCGGTTACGCTATGGCCTGTATTCTTTTCTTTAGTGCCTGATTTGAGGTGCAGGGTAGAAGGCGTCCTCAACGAAAACACAAAGCACCTATGGAAGGCGCCTCTTCCGATATGGTCTACGCGCACTGGCGCGATAAAAACGTGCAGATAAGTCTGATGGGTTAACATTAAACACTGCTATATTGAGATACAAAACAAAGCGTAAGCGCCTGCAAATAAAAAACGGTCAGAGCAAAAATACGATGCAAAATTCACGTGTACATAAAAATGTATAGCGCGCTCAAGCTGCCTGTTTATTGATGCTAGTGGTATAATTTTTTTGCTAATTATTGTGTATAGATATACTTTTACTAACGTTAGAACCATTCCTTACCACGACACGTAGAGACGATACTTAGCCTTAACTACTCTTGACAATCCTGCTTGGTTAATAAGGGAGTCCGTTGCGCCATGCTACTTTTTAAAACCCCGCTTGTGATTCTACAGAAGTGTCTTTAGCACTTAATACAGTAAGGGCGTTGAGAAATGGTGAAATACAAAACAACATGCAAGTTGAAGACGACGTGCACCTACCACGCACAGACCCTTTTCCACAGAAATCGTGATCACAGCGTCCTTTGTACAATCCGCGTAAGGTTTTTCTCTCAGTTCATTGGTGTTTACCTAGTTTGACATATTAAAAAAAATGTGGTTACAGTTAGCAGTTAAAGAAACAAGTGCGTGATGAAGCTTTGCATGTTAAAAGAGTGCCCTCAGTAAGAAACTGTAAATAGAGGAAATATATTCTGAGAAACAAATCATGCAGGCAGAATTACCAATCACCACATTTCGAATTCGTAAAAGATCAATACCGCGATAAGAATTTCTACATTATTCCTTACTTCTTCAAAACAACCGGTGCAAAAATATCTAAGCGTCCAGCTTACAGTTACGCTAAGAATGAAAATGGTTTTAAAAAAACTGATCATCGACAAAAACGAGTCACCGCCATGGTCTCATGAGCAGCCCAGTATAAAGTAAAGTCATTCAACCGGCTAAAAGCCAAACGTGATTATAAGGCCTTTCCATCTTTTGAATTAGCTATAACTGTAAAGCAATCACTGCCTTGAATCTCAGAATCTCATGGTGTTATACTTCCTCCCTTTCGAACTTTAAGATGTTCCATTAACTATGGCGTATCAACAAAAAATAAATATTTATATCTACAGTCTCAGCGACCATGCTTATGCACCAAAAATAAAACATTCTTATGGTTGGTTGGTTGGTTTGTGGGGTTTAACGTCCCAAAGCGACTCAGGCTATGAGAGACGCCGTAGTGGAGGACTCCGGAAATTTCGACCACCTGGGGTTCTTTAACGTGCACTGACATCGCACAGCACACGGGCGCTTTGCTTTTCGCCTCCATCGAAAAGCTGCCGCCGAGGCCGGGATTCGATCCCGCGTCCTTGCATTCTTATGGTACTCTAGACATTGGAGTTGGTTCCTAATAAACGTCATGCGCCATCAAAACGATTCTTCCCTTTACTGAGGCGGAGCATAGTAAGATCACCACAGCCATGCCTTCTACAGTTTTTTTAAAACGTAGAATACGAATTTAAGCTTTTCAATCTTTATTTTAACCGCACAAAATTAGCTCTGAGACAGTTCACAATATTTATTTCTATAATACATGGGTTTCTCATTTCTGAATTTTACTATGATGCTTCCCTCTTCTGTGTAAAAGTTTTAAACTGTTATTGTTGGCTTCTAAAAAGTGTTTCAAAATACCTTAATAGTACCTTTTGTAGCAGATGCATTTCCCTTATCTTGAAGAATAAGGTGAGACCTAATTTGCGAACGTCTATGTTAACCATTGAAGTAGAAAGTCTGCGCGAAATGTCCTTTCTGAACAAATCGACCGTTCTGGACCAGTAAAGCTGGAAAGAAATCTTTCATCGTCCTAATTGCTCTTTTTTGTGTCCATAGTTTGAAACAGCATTTCTAAACTTCGCTCCAACGTCAGAAAAAGAAAACCAATCTTGGCAAAGACGGGTCACAATGTCGCGTTTTTGTCTCGTAATGACCCTGATGTGCAAGCATCATGATTTTTTTTTTACATTCACACCAGCCTATAAGCGCAAGAAAAACCTATATAAAGAAATCTGGTCAAGTTCTTTCGCTTCGATAGAGTATTGTTAGTTCCATTCTGCATCGCCCACAACTGCCTATCGGTGAGTTTAATTCTGCCGTTCCTGGTGCCATTTTGCATTTACTTCCGGAGCGATGGCTCCGTAGTTAGGGTGCTCGATTGCTGATCCCAAGGACGCGGGATGAAATCCCAGCAGCGGAGCTCGAATTTCGATTGAGGCGAATAACAAGGAGTCCTTGTGCTGTGCGAGGCCATCACGCGTTAGAGAACCGCAGGTAGTCGAAACTATCGCAGTTCTCCACTGTGTGGCGTTCTTGACAGATCATCTTTCTCTTTAGCAAGTTAAACCATGTCTGAAACACAATTCGCCATCTACACATTCGTAGGAGCACTTTGAATGTACGACACATAATCTTAAGGGAAACAATAATTTTGGTCGACCGCCGAAGGTCGACCGTGACGCTTCATTTGAGCAGTTATCAATTTCTTATTGAAACGTTGGACATTGCAAGTTCATAACTTATATCTTGTCTCCAACATAGCAGGAAACAAAAAGCGCACTGTGTAAGTCGCCTATTTTCCTGCCACAAAGCACTGCAATCTATGTTTCGATACCAAGAGCCGCTGAGATGGGGCCTCATCCATTTATACGGTAATATTCATAGAGATATATGTCGATTCAAGGTGGCCAAATGGGATTTCTTGAGCGCTGGTCAGTTAGTGCAGTGAGCATGTGTAGATCAACAACCACTGAGCACACCTGCTGCTATTATCACGATCGAGTTTAATTGTTGCACTTGAACGCACGTCAACCATAAAAAGGATTATTTAGCAGCCACTGAGGTCTTTATTTTTGTTATGTCTCTGGCGTTGTCCCCATCACGTGACCTATGGTGCAGATGCGGAATCTCGAGTTCCTCATGGTGGAGCCCGGCGAACTGAAACCGCCTCTTGGTTTTTTGCTGCCCCGTGAGCACCCTCATCCGCGTACAAAGGACTGCATATTACGATGCTCGAGACTGGCTTCATTTCTACGACTTCTACGACCACGTTGCAACACTTGACCTCTTCGACCACATGTAGAATGACTTGGTAAGTTTCAGCAGGATCGAGACGATGTCCCCGCATGTACATTAATCTTTGCCATTTGAACTAGTCCAGCGTTTTGCATTTCTTCGATTTAGCCTATACTTCCGCAGTTCAGCGCATCCCTTGCTCGAGCCCTCTGTTCCTTGTCTATGGCCGGATAGATTTTTCAGTATTCGATCTTACCTTTTTTCCAACTTCCGCCTCTTCGTCTCGTCCCTATGCGAACAGTTTGCTTCTAGCGCAACTCATTGCCGCCAGTCAACCCACCTCAAGACTGAAGTCACCCCGCATGAACGTAAACACTGTTTTGACCAGCCCCGCAACTAGGTTTCCTTCTGCCATCACGAAAGAATGTTCCTCTGTATGCCCCTGTGCACACCTGGTTTGTGCAGGAAAATGCTTCAGCACTTTGTTGGGCTTTAAACGTTACGTCATCTAACGACTCTAATGACCACTCCATTATCCACTGTCCGACACACTGATGAGATTGTTTGCATCTCGAGAATACAAGCCCTGTGCACGCTGTCCCTCTTGCCGAATAGTGACCAGGGTGGCCGCGCTCTCACTGGGGAGATGCGTGTATGCACATGACGCGAGTTTTGCCTGTTTCACCTGTATATAGCCGCCATCTTTATCACTTGCCTTTGTACGCTTTGCACAAAGCGTTTGTGCTTGAGGTCGACAATATTGTGGAGCGGGCGACCATAAAAATCCCCCTACATCAGGCTCCCTTCTTTTAGCATCTCTTAATATAATACAAGAAGTTGCTACTAAGGTAGTTCCAAAGCAAAAGAAATGCAAGAAAGCAATCTGGTTATCTGAAGAGGCTTTGCAAATAGCTGAGGAAAGGAGGGTGGCAAAAGTTATGGGGGAAAGAGAAAGATACAAGGTTCTCAATGCGGATTTTCAGAAAATAGCAAGGAGAGATAAGAATGCCTTCCTGAACATACAGTGCCAAGCAGTTGAGGAAACAGCCAATTGAGGAACACAAGAGCTCTGTATAAGACAATCAAAGATATCAAAGGAAGCTTCTGTGCTAAGCTGGGCGTGATAAAGGACAAACGAGGCAAGGACCTCACTGAAGCCTCAGAGATAAAGAAGAGGTGGCAGGAATACACAGAAGAACTGTACAAGAAGGACCCGAATGTGCAAACCCAACATAAGACGGTTGTGATTACTGATCTCGAGCCGGGCATCCTGAAGAGTGAAGTTGAATGGGGCTTAGCCAGCCTTGCTAAGAACAAAGGTAGCGTAATTGATGGCATTCCAGCTGAGTGGCCTCAAACCTTAACCATGACGCTGTTAACATTCTGCATACATTATGTCAGAAGATTTCGACAATGCTGCAGTGGACACAAGATTAGAGGAGGCCAGTTTACATCCCCATTCCAACGAAAGGCAGTGCCAAAGATTGTTCCAACTACCGCACGATCGCGCTTATTTCGCATGCTAGCAAGGGGATGTTGAAAATCCTCCAAGGTAGGCTGCAGCAGTATGTGGATCGGGAGCTTCCGGACGTGCAAGCTGGGTTTTGCAAGGGCAGAGGAACTAGACGCCAAATTGCCAACCTTCGCTAGATCATGGAAAAAGCAAGAGAGTTCCAGAAACCCATCTACTTCTGCTTTATTGATTATGCGAAAGCGTTTGACTGCGTACATCACAGCAGATTGCGGCAAGCTCTCCAAAAGATGGGAGTTCCAATTCACCTCACCTGTCTCCTCAGGAACCTGTATGAAGGACAAGAGGCCACAGTCAGAACTGGGCATGGTCTTACTGATTTTTCCGATTGAGAAAGGAGTGAGGCAAGGCTGCATACTGTCGCCCTACCTAATTAACCTATATGCAGAGTGCATCATGAGGAAGGCCGGTCTGGATGAGTCTTCAGCTGGAGTGAAGATTGCTGGAAAACGTATCAACAACCTTAGATATGCGGATGATACCACTTTAATGGCAGCAAGTGAAGTGGAACTCAAGAGACTTCTGATGCGCGTACAAGAAGAGAGTGAGAAGTTTGGGCTTAAACTTAACATTAAAAAGACAAAGATCATCGCGTCTTGCCCTATCAAGTCCTGGAGCATCAATGGACAAGAAGTGGAAGCTGTGAAAGATTTTTTCTTCTTGGGCGCCAAGATTACCTCGGAAGGAGACTGCAGCCATGAAATTAGGAGACGCCTGCTTCTGGGAAAGAGAGCAATGGTTAGCCTTGACCACCTAGTAAAGAGCAGAGACATTAGTCTGCCAACCAAGATGCGTATAACTCGTGCTATCGTCTTTCCAGTTGTGATGTATGGATGCGAGAGTTGGACTGTGAAAAAGGCTGACCGCCAAAGAATTGACGCGTTTGAATTGTGGTGCTGGCGAAGACTCTTGAGAGTTCCTTGGAATGCCAGAAGATCAAATCAGTCGATATTGTCGACCATAAACCCTGACTGCTAATTAGAGGGTCAAATTCTAAAGTTAAAGCTCAGCTATTTTGGTAATCTGATGAGAAGAGAGGTGTCGCTGGAGAAAGATTTGCTGTTGGGAATGGTTGAGGGTCGCCGGAGAAGAGGTAGGCAGCAAACGCGATGGTTAGATGGCATCCTCGAGGCACTGCAGATGAAGTTATGTGATGTTAGAAAGATAGTGAGAGACCGGAAAGCGTGGCGTGACATGGTCCATAGGGTCACGAAGAGTCGGACACGACTGAACGACTGAACTGAACTGAATATATGGCGCGCTGAACAAAACAGCTGTATTAATCCAATATATCGGAGTACAAGGAAGATGATGGGAATTTTGCAACTTGAAATAATGTCTGTCTATCAAATTACCTATTTCATTTTGGAGCGCAGCTCTTTGGTGCCCGTGCCTGCGTTTCGAGTCGTTGTCGCCGCTGTCTCTGGCAACCAGCTGCGCAGCCGGGGCAGCGCGCGCTCCTGCCACCCACCCCCTCCCTCCCTCGTCCTCTGGCGGCGACCGCGAATGTTATCCGATTGCTGCGCGCACTGCTGCCGCCACTGTTCGCCGCTGCATAAACCCTCCTCCCCTCTTCCTGCGTGGCGGCGACGCTGTTCTCCGATTGCCGATGCGCCGGCTTTGTATCAACGGATCACGATGCATGCATCCCAAGCCGAAACGCAGAGCACATTGATTGACTCGCTAGCGGCGTCAGCGGCTACAGTCAGTCGCTGCTATCTCTTTGCCGCGAAATATTCCTCTGTGCCCACACGCTGCCTCCCGCAAGCTCCCGGTAACTTAAACAATCTGTTTATTTCTCCGCCCACAAAGCTTCCTTCTTCCTTCATGACCGTCAAGAACATTTATTGGAGTGTTTGTTGAAGGAATATGTGTGAAGAATAAAAAAAAACGTTCTCTGTATATGTACCGTCTTTGCCAAAAGTAACCAGGCTGCAGGTTTCGCTTCTAGGTCAGGTAGTGGAGAATTCGTACCGCTTCTGAAGATGTAAGTCTGTGCAAAGTAAAGGAAAGCTCCTGCCCTCACTTTTTAACAAATTGTGATCCTCTGGGAAGCCATGTTGGCTTTAGAATACAAGCGAAAAGCAAAACATGCAGCCTGGTTACTTTTGGCAAAGACGGTACATACATGTCTTGCTCGAAATATTTGCCTCAATCAATTGAAAAGGTGAAACAGCTGATGAGACGCGGTCAAATTTTGCGTTAGGCAGTAACATAATCATCGGCAATTTTTTTTACATTGAAATTTATGAAGTTGTAGATTATCATTTTTGGTAAGTAGAAAGTCCATGCTCCCAGCGGAAGAGCTTAAAAGGTTGAAATTTGATTACGCATATTTAAATTCCAAATTGCTAGGTAACTTACCTTTCTAGCAACGGAAGAATTTTTGCCGTAGAAAACAACATTTATTTCTTTCAATAGGGGCGACGTTTCTTCCAGGCTTAAGGTCATCTCATCAATTAAAAGGGTCACGAAGCCTTCATATCTGTGGTCTTCATATAGTTTCGGGAAGACGTCTTCATCTATCAATGACACGGATATTGAACATAAATACTTGAAGGAAATGTGTATATCGAAACACATGCTGCCGTGTAGTGAGACGTCTCAGATTTTTTTTTTGCTTTCGAATGAAAATATTTGAGACCTCTTTTGTCTCATTCAAAAGACCCCAAAAACTGCTGATACAAAGGAAACCTAAGGATATATTTTGTTTTTATCATGGTAAAATACTGTTGTAATACCGAGCGTAATTTATTAGAAAAAGAAAGAAAGGAAACAGGAAGACATTCAAATGGTGGGATGAGAACACAAGAATCTCGTAGCCTCGGGTTTAAAGCTGCTCTTGTTCTATCTTACACTGAATTTTAGGCACTCTTGCATCGTTATTTGTCATTGATCAACACCAAAATGTCTCCTATGGCTTCCTTGTCCTGCAGCTGTTACCTTCCTTTGTATGCGTCCAAAACGATGTCCATCATTTATATGAGCCCTATTTATTTTGTTAGGCCATCCAGGGTATGCGAGGAAGGATGAAGAAATGATTAAATTGATGAAAAAGACGGCCGTTTTTCTAAACTCCAGGAGCAAGCGATGATGTCCATTCTTCCAAGAAATGAATAGAAGAGGATTTCTGTGTGAGAGACCCGCTGCCGCCCTGTGCGGACTCTTCTCTCTTCATATGTCGGTGTGTCCAACAGGAATGGTGGAAGTCGGCTTTAATATTTCCGAATTTGCATATCGGGCACCCTGGTGGGATATAAACGTCGAAAATAAGGCAACGTCAAGAGTAAGAAATACCCTGACCTTGATCCTCTGAAGCGCAATCCCTTCGGCACGGGTGAAACCGCAGCGAGGGTTACCGCACAAGGAGGGATAAGAGCACATGTGTGTTGCTAGAGGACTTCATTTTTTAATGAAATGAGAGCAATTTTGTCCAAGATAAAGACCCAAGGCAGTGAGATCCTTTGTACCATGAGGCGGATCGCTAAAACTGCCTAGCTTTTAGAAGGCAGCAGGTTCGGTTGAACCCACTGTATACATGTATATTGCGGGATGCGTGCGTTGAGGTCGTAAATGTCATGACATATCCCTGAATGACGGCTGTCACGTTTGAGGAAACGTACTACTTGAAGGGTGTCGGTGTATGAGAACCTCGGAATGAGGAGGCATAATTGTGACCTCCATGGAGCAGAGTGGCTCTTGAACTGCAACGAGGTAAGCGCCAAACGATTTAGGTGGTTCCGTCTGTCGAAACGGGAATACCTAAAGAAATATACGGTCAAAACAGGAAGTAGACTGTTCATCCTGCTTCGCAACCCTGGATGCAGCCATCTACGGATACAATAATGGATCCTTAAGGGAGATGAGGGTCTTGTACCTTTAATATCATCCGAATTGACAATGCTGAGTTGCAGACGTAGATCTGCCAACTCTGGGTACTTTTCTGCTCCCTTATAACTAAATAGTAGGAGCTATCCCTTAGGCGGATAAAGGGTGGGGCGGCCCTTACCCCGTCGGTGATGTACCCATGGGACTTCCAAGACATACGACCGATGACCTGTCCGATGCGACATTGTAATGGTGTCATGATCACAGCAAGATCCGCGGAATTTCTAGAGATATCGTATTCTACTGCGCGATCACTTAAACTGCTTCGGGCTCCGCTAATGTTTTATCGATTTGTAGGGCCTCACGAACCCATGTGACAAGAGCTACTAAGCAAGAGCTGCCAACTTGTGCTTTTGCTTAGATATGGATGGCTTTGCAAAAATCGAACATTCACAACCCTTCCGCAATTAAGTTAGAAATTCCCTCACTGGCAAGTTCTGCTGGGTTAGACAAAATTGCGATTCATGTATACGTCAGGAGATCATACGAATTGGTATAGGATACAACTTTTACTAATCAGTATATGGAATGACATCAGTATGAATTAATAAAATAATAATAAAGGCAGTTTCAAGGTGCATGTGTGCTAGCGATGGTCTGCTATGGCAGCCGCAAGCAGGATTCATAAATTCGGTACGCTCATACATTATTACAGTGTTCCATACATATTTCAGGAAGAGATATCCTTCGGTTCATATTCAAGTGGTTGGATATGGAGCGCCGGAACATGCACCGCGCAACGCCAAGTTGAGTCTCATAGCTTCGCTGTTGGCCGAACAATGTGAGAGCGTTGCAAATCAGTCCCAGCGGTTGAAATTATCCGGAGCCTGCCTCTAAGTTGTCCCATCTCATCTAGCCTAAATTAATCTGGGACCGTATACTTGATATTGCCATGCCTTAAAATCTTCATGTTAAAAAGAAAACTTAGGCGTTTGAAGTTTTTATTCGCACTCCAAGGAGAGATATAGCTGCCACGTCAATACCAGCGGCCGTACGCAGCCACCACTTGTAGGTCGCCGTTCACGCATCCGCCCCTTGTTCAATCACTAGTCTTTTTATACCTCTATGAGCCTGCATAAACAGATTAGGCATAGCCTTAAACTACCAATTACATAAAAAATCGACTGAACAAAAATAGATCCCTGCATTAACTAAGCCGTAGATTATGTGTGTTGCCTTGGTATAGGGTACTTAACTCATGATTCGTGACTTTTAGAAAGATTAATACTGATCTCACCTTCCAATGTCAAGTAAAATGACAGAGTTTAAGATGCCTGCAACTTCGGCCTTGTCATGTTGCCTCTTCACATCCCATAATGTTGCAACAGAGTGCGACCATGGGAACCTGCCCACAAATCCTTCCACAGGTACCCCTGTAGTCTTCTGCATATTGATTTCCAAGCCAACATTCCTGTTTTGCATGTCTAGGTCATGAATAATTCTTTACATTTTATTCCCTGAGTTACTTACCAAAGCAATGTCATCAGAAAATAGCAGATTCCATCAGCCCTTATTCTTAATTGCTCCCAATCTCATGTCTCTCAATAATTCTAAAGTGGAACTGACCCTTGTTGACGCTACAGAGCTAATCAAGCGATACCCAGTTGCTTGGTTCTCGGACATTGCTTACCGTCTTTGTGTTCCAATAAGCACCTTACACTTCGTGGTGGCGTCTCGGTCATCGCCCTAGTTCTTCTAACAATTTTCACCTGAAACATCCGAACCGCACGCTCCCGTCTTCAGTAACCATGCAAGACACTCTCAGCCACCCATCGGCGCCTAATCCTTGCGACTCCTGCCACCATTACCTGTTCCGTCGTACAACGCCGTCGTACAACGCCACCGTGACTCACCTTTCGTCTGCGGTACTGACGACCATGACGTTAATGACTGGCAGGCCGCTTTCGAGCACGTCAGTACTTATAACCGGTGAGACGATTGCGTAAAACTAAGCACCGACCTCTTCTATCTCCCGGACGTTGCAAATATATGATTTCCTAACCACGAAGCCAACCTCCCGACGAGATCTATATTTAAGAATTTCACCGGTGTCCTCGGCCGTCTCGCGGTACGTAAGCTCAGGGCCAAACAACACCTCAATGCATGGCTTCAGCTTCCGGTAGAAACATTTACGAGCTACATTGAGGTCGTGGTCGACCTCTGCAAGCGTGTTAATCTGTCCGTGCCGAAGCCCGAAATAAGCATATCCTAAAAGGTATCACTGATGACGCGTATCACATGATCGTGGCCAGGGACCCTGCTTCCGTATCCCTAATTATAACCCTGTGCTAGAGCTCTGAAGAGCTACGAAAATATTTTGCTTCCACATGGCAGGCTGTCGCACCCACCGAGGGCATTTCTGGCTTGGCACTTGACACATTGTCAGTGAAACAGACCGAATGTATGCAGAATATCCATGACTTCATCCGCGAAGAAGTTTCACGTAATCTGTATCTCCTGCATCAAATTCACCCGACCCTCACTCGACCAAAGCAACCCAACATTCTATGCGCCGCATCGTTTCATGGCGCCTCACTCTCCTTCGAATCCTCGATCAAGATGCCGCATTACGAACCCAGGGCGAACCGCCGACAGCAGCCCTAGTTGCTGTTTTTGCGGGCTCCCGGGCCACGCTGTTCGCCTTTGCCGTCAGCGTTTGCTTCATCCTGGGAATGATATGCGTCAGTGCCATTACGATCCCGAGCTGCCCTTGTCCAATGTCTCTTCTCGATCGTCTCCACCTCGTGCTCAATATTCGACGCGACGTTCGCCTTCGCCTCGCAGACGTTCCATTTCGCCAATTCGCCAAATGTCCGGAGAAGGCGCTAGCTAAGGGAAAAAAAAAATGTCGCCGTTCCGGAGGCAAGAACTGCGCGTTTGGCGAACAAGTTAAATCCTCCGTATTCTCCCGCCAATGCAATCGACGTATTCGTAAAAGGGTTTCCTGTTCTCGTACTAGTGGATACAGGTGCTGCCGTTTCCGTTATCAGTGACGCCCTTCGCCGCACAATTCGCAAGGTCACGACGAAGTTTTCTGCCTTTTTCGCTTCGCACAGCCAGTTCACAGCGCATCAACGCTGTGGAAGCGTGCACGATACGAGTTTGTATAAAATACATTAGGCCTCACGTCGAGATGGTAGTGTTCTACGACTGCTCCCACGACATCATCCTCGGCTATGACTTTCTCGTGACCCACATTGGAATGATTGATTGTGGCCTTGCTGAAGTTGAGCTTTCACTGTGTGCAATGTCTTGCTATGCGACCAGTCTGTGCCCCCTGCTAAACTCCTTGTAGCTGCAGACACTGACCTTCCTCCCTCTTCGTCTGTTCTCGCTCCACTTATTTCGGCCTCTGGCCTTCCTGGTCCCATACTCTTTACGCCCAAACTCGCCTCCGCCCACCATAATCGCCTCCTTCTTCTTTTCGACGTTCTATCGATTGCTGATGGCAGCTGCGCAACCTATGCCTCCAGCTTTTTTCTTTCCCCGCTCTTCTTCTTCGCGGCGTGTGCATCAGCTACGCTGAAGGGCTGGACCCTGATCACACTTACCTGATCTCCGAACCTAACGTTTTTCCCACATCTCCGCCCTGATGCCTTGCGCGGCTACGAGTGCTAAGCCTCCCGTCCTGTCGATGCCGTTCATCGAGCCATGCCACTGACCTTCCGTTACCTCAACGTGACGTGAAGTCGCCCTCCTTCAACGCTTCAGTGCATCCTTTGACGTGTCCCAGCCTTCCTTGTAATGCGGCTTGCCCATCTCTCACAAAATTGACACTGGTACGCATGCTCCCTGCGGCAGCGACCATATCACCTGCCGCCATCTAAATGCCGCATTATTCGTAGCAATGGTGCCGTTATGCTCCAACGGGGCATCACAAGACCATCTCACAGCTCTTGGGCCTTCGTCGTCTTGATGATGAAAATGATGACATGATCCGCTTCGGTGTGGACTACTGGCATCTGAACAAGATTCTAGGATGTTTGTACATGGCAGCAAATTGACGACGCGATAGATTGTTTGCAAGGAGTGGAGTTCTTTTCGTAACTAGATTTACGCTCCGGCTAATGGTAAGTACTGGTGGCTTCTGCTGACCGCCTGAAAACCGCCTTCATCACTTCCGACGTTTTATATGAATTAAACGTATTGCCGTTCGGCCTGTGCAATACCCCAGTTAGCTTCGAGGGAATGATAGATAATATTCCCAGTAAGCTCAAATGGGAAACGTGTTGTTTTTATCTCGATGGCATTGTCGTTTTTTCGAAAGATTTCGCTTCGCCTCTCCTGCACATTGGTCACGTTATATACAAGAAGGGTGTTCTACCAGATCCTATCAAACTTCCTGCCGTCGCAGACTTCCCGAAGCCTACAACCTGGAAAGACGTTCGCAGATTTGTCGGTCTATGCTCATATGTCTGCCGTTTTATCCGCGTCTTGTACAATATCATCGCCCCTTTAACGCAGCTTGTCGCCGGCCGCCCGAACATCTCCTCTTGGTCACTAGCTTTGATGCTGCGTTCACTACACTACGCCGTCTACTGGTATCTTCCCTATACACTCCGCCATTTTGCCCCTGCCTGCTCGACCGAAATACACACTGATGCATGCGACGTGGGTCCGGGTGCTGTTCTTGCCCAACGTAAATCTGGATATTCCGAGTATGTCATTGCGCGCGCTTGTCGCATCCTCACCAAAGCGGAATCAATATCTTCTGTGACCGAAAAGGACTGTTTTGAAACCATATGGGCAATCGCTAAGTTTCGTCCTTATACTTACGGTTGCCTATTCTACGTCGTTGCAGACCCCTACGCACTCTGTTGTCTGTCCTCCCTCGAAAACCCTTCTGGCCGCCTCGCCCACTGAACCTTACGTCTTCAGAAGTACAACATCCACGTCATCTATCGATCTGGACGCAAGCATACCGATGTTGATGCTCTTACCTGTTCACAGTTTCGTAACATTTCTATGGCTGGCTTCGTCTGTGTCCATGATATGACGCCGTTTAACATTGCCAATATCCCATATCAGCAGCAGAAGGATCCATGGACATACTCACTGGTAACGTTCCTGTCTATGTCTGCAGCGACGCCTCTATCCCGGGCACTTCGTCGTCATGCCCACCATTTCGCCATTCGAGATGGACGTTTATACCGCTGCAATTACCATCCTACAGTGCGAAAGTGGCTGCTCGTGATTCCCCGACACCAGCGTGCTGCATTCTGCGCCTTTTTCCATGCCGATGGCCAACCCGGCCATGGAGATCTCCTGAAACGTATGCTCGACTACGTATGAGATATTACTGGAGCAGCATGTACCGCTTCATTCGACAATAGATCTGCGTTTGTACCACCTACCAACGTCGGAAGAACCCTCCCCCAAGCCAGTAGCTACGTTGCAGCTATTGCCTTGCCCTAGCCGCCCTTTTGACCATGTCGGCTTCGCTCTATATATGGCCGGCTTCCCACCACTTCGGCTAACAGCCGCTGGATCATCCTAGCCGTTCACCACCTAATATGTTACGTGTAAACATCGGCCTTGCAATTTGCTACCGCATGAGATATTGCTCGGTTCACCCTTCGTCGTCTAGTTCGTTATCACGGGGCACCGAAAGAACTGCTCCGTGACCGCGGACGTGTGTTTCTTTACGATAAAGTCGAATCCCTCCTTAAGCGTGCCAGATTATTCGCAGGAAGGCCACAGCTTATCACCCCCAAACGAGCGGCATGACTGGGCGATTTATTCGCACTCTTAGAGACATGCTAGCCATGTATATTGATATTGTTCACTCTAACTGGGACCAGGTGCTACCTTTCGTAACCTATGCTTACGATACGGCTACGCAGTCCACGAATGGGTTCTCGCAGTTTTTTCTTCTATACGGTTGTGAGCTCACGTCCACCATGGATACGATCCTACTCTACCGCCTCGACGCTTCAGAGACCACTTACTGCCTGACGCGTAGATATTTGCCTAAGAATGCTGACAAATGGCATGCTCCTTTACAACATAGTACCAGGCTCACCAAAAGCATAACTGGGACCGTACAAATCCAACGCCTTCATATCCCTTCGGCGCGCTTATTTGGCTCTGGGTGCCTTCCTCCTAACCGGCCTCTTATTTAAACTCCTATCGCGTTATCACGGACTGCACAGCATTCTCGAGCAATGTTTTCCAGTGAATTAAGTAGTACGTCCCTTGGACACCTCTCCAGACCATCGCCGCCGCGGTCGAGAAACTGTACACATCGACCACCTCAAGCCCTATTATGATCCTCCTACCCTTTCATCACCATGAGTCGCCAGGATGGCTCTTTTTCGCCGCGGGGGTATTGTAATACTTCCGACCGACAGCAGCTCACGCGAAAACTAGAAGAGTTCGACGAAGTGGATCCGAAGCTTTGTGGACGCTACTAAGCTGGTTCCAGCGACACCCAGTCGCTAGGTTCTCGGACATTGTCTACCGTCCTGGTGCTCGAACAAAACCAGCATGTGGATCCTGAGTACAGCATGAATATATTCCGGTTGATAAACAAACCGCTTTCGTCTTCCGACCTGCAAGAGTTATGTGACATTATACGCCTCTGTGACTGTGCTGAATGAACCGCTTTTCTGTCCTGCTATATTCACGTATGTCACATAAGAATAACACTGGTGATGCGATCCCGATCAGACAGAAGCCCTTCATAGTATTGCCGCGAAACCTTCAAAACAGTATTTGTTGTTTTGTAACAACCACCGTCATACAGGCTTATCACTCTGATTTTGGACCACGTATCAGTTCCGTAATCTTTTTTTGTTAATGCTCGTGTCGCGAGTCACACCTTTATCAGTTTTGTTGTTGCGCAAGATGCACCGAGATCTGTCTCGAAGGTTCCGGCCACTCGGGTGTCTTTCCACAATGTTCCAGCCCGTGCTGGTAGCTGTTTGCGGCGTTATCTAGATTGTTCTGTGCAGCCTTTAAATTGAGCGTTGACGAGTGTGACGGGCATTCTTTGTTCGACGATCGACTAGCACGTTTGTTTCTATCGCCGCCGCCGAGTTGCTGAGTTCTTTTGCGGACGCAAGTCAGCCCAAATAAAAAGTTTCTTTAGTGCAATCATCGACCCCCTTCATTTGTGTCGTCGACCTCGTCACCACTACGTGACAGTATTATCAGTCGGTCGCAGAGAAATTAAGGAGCAAGTCCAGAATATGTTGAAAGGTGTTATGCGGGAGTCCTCCAATTTTACAGCGCGAACCACAAGAAGGGACGACGACAGACAGTGAAAAGAGCGCTGTTTTTTTTTCTTTTTTTTTTTTACTTCCAACAGTTTATTGTTCTGATACGCCACGCATTTATACACATGTGTAGCTACAGCAGGAAAGAGCAGGAAAAGCAATCAGCATGAAAGGCACGGGCGATAGGACAAGGCCCTAATCACCATCGATCCAGAAACTTCACCTCTTTCTTGGTTAGTGCGACTGATGGCATGCTTACGCACCTTTCCTCTGTACGAGCAATGTTCACCGCCTCAATTATCTCCCTGACACATTGATCATTGTGTCAAACAACGATTGTGTTTTTTTTGGAACTCGGGCACGCAAGGTTTTCTGCGGCGACGTGTAGACTCATCGCCACAGTGCGTGCTAAGATGGCCCGGGTCGCCGTCATTTACATTCTTGTTGTGTTCTTTCAATCTGGTATTTATACATCTGCCGGTTTGTCCAATGTATTCGAGTCCGCAGGACAACGAAAAGCGATATACAACACCTTCGTCGCAAGTGACAAACTGATTCTGGTGTCTAATCATTCAATGCACGATTTTTTCTTTTTGCTATAGCACGGGTTAGTTTTCTTGCATAGAACTGATAGTTTGAGTGGGGCCGAAAACACAACGTCAACGCCTGAGCGCTTTCCAATCTTCTTCAGGTTGTGGGAAGTCTGCTGGATACACGGAATGACTGCTACTTTTTTGCGTGCATCCGGGCCTGTGACGGCATTCTTTTCAGAATGCCGGACTTGTTTCATTTTCTGGAGCAGGCCCTCGGCCACAGAAACTACAAGGGCCTCCGGGAACCCCGCATCAGACAGGCGTCTAAGTTGCAGGGCTAGACTTTCTTTAAGCATATGGTCATAGGATTTAATCAGGGCATTTACAAAACAACATTTGAAAACGCTGCGTTTTACAAGCTTCGAGTGAGCAGATACAGCGGGTAATAAACCTTTTTTCCCCCG
The DNA here is from genome assembly GCA_023969395.1 of Amblyomma maculatum. Taxonomy (NCBI): domain Eukaryota; kingdom Metazoa; phylum Arthropoda; class Arachnida; order Ixodida; family Ixodidae; genus Amblyomma; species Amblyomma maculatum. Next base: position 195,807 of record JAJIZL010026445.1, read on the forward strand.
TGGTTCATACCCCAAACAAACATGGTTATTACAAAACTTTAGTCTTAGCTCCAAAAATCTCTGTCAAACAGCGCTCTTTTCACTCTGTCTGTCGTCTTCCCTTCTTGCGGTTCGCGCTGTCATACAAGTTAGATATGAACCAACTAGCCCGCCAAGCAACCGTCCTCCAGTTGTTGGGCAGCTCCCGTCATCTTTGTGAAGGACAACTCGTGAAAATTTTATGCTGACTATCGTCGGTTAAACGCAAGTAAAAAAGTGCGTTTATCCTCTTCCACGTATCGAGGATGCCTCAGATTGTCTTCAATCTGCTTCCTTTTTCTCATCAGTCGATGTGAGGTCTGGCTATTGGCATATCCTGATGCATATGTCGGATCGAGAAAGGACAGCCTTTGTGACATCTGACAGACTTTATGAATTTACGTGATGCTTTTTGGACAGTGCAATGCTCCAGCGCAATTCGAACGATTTATGGACGCAATTCTGCATACTTTAAAATAGGAGATATACATGTGCTACCTAGATGACGTCATCTTCTATTTAAGAACATTTTGGGAGCGTAATCAGCGACTTAGTCTTGTGCTGTAGTGTATTCGAAACGTCGGACGATTTTGAACTCTAAAAAGTATCCCTTCGGTTAACTGGAGATCTTGGTGCTTAGATTTTTAATGAATCAGAAAGGACCCACAATATATTGCTGTTGTGCGAGACTTTGCGAAGCATCAAAACGTAAAATATTTGAGAAGCTTTCTGGGGCTTTGTTCATATTTTGGCCGTTTCATTCAAGGATTTGCCCAAATTGCTCATCCGCGCACTTTCCTTTTGCAAAAACTCGTTTCGTTTGTTCGATCCACGGAATGCGACTCCTCGTTCCAACAGCTGAAATTTCTGTTCACATCTCGTCTTGTTTTACGCCATTACTCCATTTCTATCAAGCTCCTACCAAAGAGGTTCACGCCGATGCGAGGGCATGGACGTCGGTGCGGTTTTCACACCGGTCCAGAACGGAACGGCGCAAAATACGTCATCGCATACGAAAGCAGCACTTTAACGAAAACATAACGCACCTACACAGCGACATAAATGGAATGTCTCGCCACCATCTTCGCTGTTACCAAGTTCCGCCCATATTTGTACGGCCGGCCCTTCAACGTTATTAATTACCATCATTCCCAGTGTAGCCTAGTTGGCCTGCGCTGCTCCTCCGGTCGATTAGCTTGCTGCAAATTACGTCTACAGGAATATGAATTTTCTTTGTCCTATAAGAGTGGTCACCGCCACGCCGACGCTGTTTGTCGCGATTTCCTCTTCCATGCACGACATTCGGTGAAGATTATCTAGACCACTGCCTGGCGCCTGTGACCGAAACATTACCAGACCACGTAAAGAGACTGCCAGAGCAATGGTTCGACCATGAACTTACGAGGACAAGAGAGGCACACAGGACGAACTCTTGTCCTCATCTGTTCCGCGCTAAGCCTCCCAGTTATATGTCTTACCAACTAGCCCAGAACTACTTTGCTCATGCACTTACTCCGTTGTTTGATAAGGTGCGCAAGTCAGCATCTACACCTTTTGTTATTCGAGATAACCTACTATTCAAAAAGGGCTACTGAACTGAGGGTGCCTGTCTGCTTCTAGTTGTCCCGGCTTCTCTTCGCAATGCCGTCCCACGTGCGAAGCAGGACGACATCACTTCAGGTCGATATGCGGATGGTACCACTTTAATGGCAGAAAGTGAAGTGGAACTCATGCGACTTCTGATGCGTGTACAAGAAGAGAGTGAGAAGTTTGGGCTTAAACTGAACATTAAAAAGACAAAGATCATGGCGTCTTGCCCTATCAAGTCCTGGAGCATCAATGGACAATAATTGGAAGCTGTGACAGATTTTCTCTTCTTCGGCTCCAAGATTACCTCGGAAGGAGACTGCAGCCATGAAATTAAGAGATGCCTGCTTCTGGGAAAAAGAGCAATGGTTAGCCTTGACCGCC
>JAJIZL010026446.1:8995-29379 GCA_023969395.1 Amblyomma maculatum
GGGGGGGGGCGTGGCATTTTCGATGTAGATGAAGGGCGACCACGTGAGGCCGACTGACGCCCCTGCGTCCGAGGTCAGCGATTTGTCTCCAGATGGCAGCACGCACCAATGCTTGTTCACCGCTGCGCGCGCGCGGTACCTTGTGGGTAGTGAGGAATGTCGGGGTCTCTCTCAATGTAAACAATGAGAACAGTTCACCTTGCTCAGGCTCAGACAAATCGGTCGTCCAATGCTAAAAACCATTCATTTCTCGCAAAAATTCCGATTTTTATCCGCATATCCTTCCTGTGCGGAGGCGGTTACCTAGTGAATACCGTGACCGTAAAGCTGAAACCCGACAAAGCGCACAAAAATTAGATACTAAGTGAGGCTGAAGGTATTTGATGCAAAATATTTTCTTGACCTTATATCACTCAGGGGCAAATCTCTTATGGGCAAACTGATGACTGATCGGGGACGATAATGTGATCAGCGCGAAGATATGCAAAAGTATACCCAAAGAGCGACTTTATCCCATGTCCGAACAAACGGTACATTTTCCGAGGGGTTTCTGTAGGTGTCTGTTGCGCGAGGTGAGCTCATGACTTCCCGCCAGTTGTGTATGAGCCTTGAAAATGGTATTGGTAAAACTGTTTGACAAATTATTCATTAGAAAGGTGTTAGTAACACCACCGGTCACTTGTCAGGATGGCCGAGCGGTCCAAGGCGCTGCGTTCAGGTCGCAGTCCGGTCTTCCGGGCGTGGGTTCGAATCCCACTTCTGACATTACTTTTTGTCTTTTGCAAAATATTAATTACCTTAGTCATAGCGTCAGAAGACTGACATTTGCAGCACAGGGAGTGAGAGAGAGAGAGAAAGCGGTTCGTGGCCTGCTTTGCGCATTGTTTTATAAAACTGGGAGAAATTATATATCACCGTCGCGGTTTATAGAAAAAATGCTGATTAAAACTCACTGCCAAATTGCCGAAATAACAGATAAATGTTCTAACAACCACTGACAGGATTGAAAGATGGCAGCCTGCTAAACCCCGAGACCTCCCTTTACCCATGCCTTCCGCTCTCTAGAGAACGTATCCTTCCCGTTATAAAATATTTAGGAATGAGCCGCTTTGTGCGCAGTAACCTAGTCCTCATGCGAGACGGTAGGCTGAAATGAAGCAGTCCGTCTGTAATTGTCGCCATGTGGCAGTGTTATGCGGCTGTGTTTGTGGAATGTGGTGATTTGATAAGTAGAAAGGGCGGATGTGGCCTTTTGAGCGTGGTTGGGTGCCTGATTGTCCAGGGCGTGGGAGGAGAGTTCTCGGGCCAGCGCATGAACGCGCGCATTTGTCCAGGATCCCCGCCAAAGTAACCGTTCGGTCGAGAGAGGTGGCTGTGTCAATAAGAATATGATGGGTGGCCAGTGTCGCCACGCCCTTTAGGTAGTGGCGGTATGCGGCCTGAGAATATGTGCAAATTTCGGTTATGTCTTTGTCAATGGTGGAGTGGGCCAGCGAAAGTGCGATGGCGGCTTGCGTTGGCGGTTCCTGCAGGCTCTGCAGGCGAATTGGTTCGGATAGTAGCAGCGGCTCCTACTGTGCAGTTTGAGTAGGCTGCGATCTGTCATGATAAACTGTACTTTAGAATTCTCTGCCGTGTCGACATACATGATATCGGGGTGGTTCCGTATCTTTTGGTGTAATAAGTCCGGTTTCCCCCTCATTGTGACATCTGTGGCGTGCCTAAATCCATACCTTTCTACCACCTGTGGGAATGTCCTTCCCCACAGGTAGTATCCCCCATCCCACTCATTCTTCCTGAGAGGCTGCTTTGCGGTCCCGGCGGCCAGAAATGGCTGGTGAGTTGGGCTTTATGTGAAGCTCAAGCCAGTGGACTCATGGACCAGTAAGGGACCACCCTGGAAGTTTATCTTTGTCTGATAAAGTCCATATCCATCCAAAGCAGTCCTAATTTTACCTGTACCTTCCGCTCTCTGGAGAACGGCTATCTTTTCATGAGCTACAGAATGCACCCAGACAGATTCACTGAGCGGAAGCTTAAAAGAAGCAATTATTTCTCAGTTATCCTCAGTACCCTTTTAACGCCCCGAAGCAGGAACACTACAGAACATGTGGCTACCTGGGGGTTCTCGGAGCGCGAGGGTGAATTTGCGTTTCGCATTCATCGAAATGCGCCCTCCGCGGCCTGTATTCGATCCCGCGACCTTCGGCCCAGAACCGCGAACGCCAGAGGCAGTCAGTCCATTAGGCGAGTCCAATCAATTATCCAGTATTTCAGTTCACGGTTTACTTTACGTGGTATCTTCCCGCGGCTATGCGCTGGTCACTCAGCACTAATAGTTGATGGTTGCAAAGAATGACCAAACATTTCAGGGACCTTTTCTGAGCATGACAGGCGCGGACAAAGTACACAGAGCACGACAGTTTCGCGCGTTGCGTTATTGAAAGCGGCAGCTGCACGTGGTATGTGCAGGTAGTAGACACTAGTGCGCTTCTTGGTGTACAAATAATGTTTCATTATGTCCAATACGAAAAGTGTACTGGAACGTGCGTAACTGCTAACTGATCGTTAATGGATCGCGATTAACTGCTCCTGTCTGAATTGTATATCGGGCCCGCCAGGCAGCGACAACTGCCGCAAATCGACAACTGAGTGTGCTGTTCGAACGCTTTAGACAATTGGGGATGTCGATCTGTAACATCATGGTCTGTACTAATCGTGTGGGGCATGTCAATAGTTTTCATCAATAATTCATAAATGACACGGTAAAGTGTGATCGATTAGGATAGCGTATGTGTTCAAGGGGCGTCTATGCTGAAAACCGCACCAACTGAGATTGGCCTATGGCTGACCGTCCATTAACGACTGGGCAGAACTCGGCAGCCGATATTCTCGGCCAGCCCATGCAGGCTCAAAGGTGGGTCTTTGGGTAGCTGCCAGTTACGCTGGCTAATAGTTGACCAAATACTTTCAGCAAAGTATCGGCAAACCGTAGGAAACTAGTCTGCACCCAAAGCTCGACAGCCAAGATTTACAGGGCTTAGCGTGAGACAGACGAGGACAGGAAAGGGACACAGGACGAGCGCAGTGTCCTCGTCTGTCTCACGCTAAGCCTCCCAGTAAATCATGACCTACCAACTGGCCCAGAACACCACTTTAGTCAAGCTCGGCAGCCAAACATAGCCCAAAGTAGGGCGTGATTAGCCAAGTACGTTGAGCCAGCCACAGGTCACGCGCAATAGGCAGACTGAAATTTGCAACAAAGTTGACAAGCCTAACCTATGTTGCACTGGCAATGTACAGGTGCACCAAAAGTAAGATGGAGCATGCGAGTTGTGGCCGAACTGGAAAAAACAAAGTGTTCTGTTGAAGCATATACAAAAAACAAAACAAAAAAAAAACTAGAAAAAAAAACTTCATACCAGCGCGCTCTATCAGTAGATGCGCAGCAGAGAGCGAGAGTACATTGGCACATACGGCTGGCCCATCTCAGTGACCTGATGCTCACCATTTTGCTGCCGTGAGCGAAACTGCGCTGAAACCATAAAAAACTCGCCAGGGGCTCTTTCAATGTTTCATGCAAGGGTTTATTTTTGCCCTAGCTATGGAAAAATGTTGGCCTTCTGATGCGTACATTTTTTGCTTCGTCAGGGAATGGCCCCATGGCACCATCTCTGTGGTTCGCGCTTCATTTGGCGCCGAGTTTATGCGCGAGCTATGGAATACAAATGCTTGTACATCGATTTGAAAAGTGTGGTCAAATTTTGTTTCGCCCAAATAAACGCATGAAAAAAACAATAGCCTGCATGTGTTCTCTGCGTTGTCTTTATGATACAGATAGGCGCTCAGTGGCATAGCAAGTGAGCTGATTGAGGATCACTTCTTTCGACACAAGTTGGCGTTTTTAAATTGGGGGAAACAACGCGTTGTTTATGAAATTTTTGTAAAAATCGAGGTTGCCTCTGATTTAGTCACCCGCGATAGGCTGCATTTTGCTAACATGCAAGGTGAAATGGGCAATGTTTTGGAGACAATTTAAAAAGTTAAAGTAGCTTCCAAAGACACTGGTAAAATAACTGAGATCATTTTGAGAAAGTTGAAAAGGAGTGTAGCTCGTATAAGCCTCAGCATGAGTGTAGATAACCTTTGGGAGGCTGTAAAGAAGTAGGGCAACCTCCGAGAGCGACCCGGGTATATCGACTCTTTGTACGAGTATCTTCCTCGCCGCATGGCCTATGTAGTCATCGGGCGTGGGAGCACGTGTTTTCCATCTACCAGCCTTTCTCTATTCATTGTTGAACTTTATGTTCCCTAATGTGAGAAAGCCAGTTTGTGTCGATGCAAATAGTATTCTGTCAACTCACTTGCTATGCCGCGTCAACCACCTAACTTTATCGAAGACTAACGCAAGCCAATACATGCATGCTATTACTTTTTGCATGCGTTCCCTTGAGCCAGGCGAAATTTTTACTGCACTTTCCAGAGCGATGCAGGAGCATTTATACTCCTTAGTGCACTAACTCGCCGCCAAGTGAAGCGCAAACTACGGCGGTCACGCAGATAAAAACTGCAGTTCCTGACCAAGCATAAAGCGCACGCACTGCCCGGACAAATAACAAACCGTTCCTTGAAGTACTGAAGGTGTCCCTGTCGCGAAATGGTAGTAGCTGCGTGGCTTCGCTCGTGGCGGCGATAGCGAGGATATCACGTTATCGAGATGGGTCAGCCAGATGTGCAGACGTCCCGACTCTCACTGCTGCGTATCTGCGGATAGAGCGCGCTGCCATGCAGTTTTTTCCCGTTCAGCCACCGCTTGCGTGCTTCGTTCTATTTTTTTGTGCATCTGTACATAGTCTGTTGAATCCTGCTGCTTTCCGTGAATCCGGTGCATGCAGCAACATATGAACTGGTCTCAGAAAGGCGCCTTCTTGACGATTAGCACGTATGTTTTTAAAGCGAAAGCTTCACAACGACATGTACTATACCAAACCCAACCTGTCCGGTCGCTTGACCATCAAGAAGGTGCTGTGACCTTGACCTGATTAAGTGTAGGTGTACACCATCCCGTGGTGTGCGCTCAAAAGTATACTGCGCGCGCATTCCTTTCCACAAAACCTAACTTGAAGAAAAAAATACGAAAAAACATTCCCGGATTGTAGAGGCGGTGTTACAGGGGCTATCACGGTAAATTCTCAAGGCGAAGCTTGAGCTTTCCCCCAATCAATCTGTCAAACCATGCATAACCATGCTTAACACAGCCTTCGCTCGTATCGTGACGTTCGTCATTCAGGCTAGCCCCACATTTTTTAGCGAATTCATTTGCTTAATATTCGCACAAAAACGGCAGAGCAGACTTTAAAAAAAAATCATTAGTAACATGATCAAGCCCTATTTTATTTTCCTTTTTGCTGTAGCAAGCATAAAAATAACTGAAATAGCTACCCTCGACTTACGTGGGTCACTGGCTCTAAAATGAAGGCCTCATGTAGTGGATATATAAGCTCGCTGAAAGTTGCTGTTATGTGTGCACAGCGCGGTAGCGTCTTCTGTTTTGTAGTGTTTCGTTGATGCAGTGATTCTTGCACGTATGACAGGTTGGTCATGACTGCGATGGAAATGTTTGTGTTAATTACACAACTGAAACAATGACCTTGATCCTATGTTGTCCAGCGTCGACAGGAAACCATGGCCGACTTTGGTCCCAATCTAGGTCAACAAGGTTGGGTTTAGTTATTTGCCGTGCATCGGCCGACCTTTGGCTTCCGACATAATACCAATACCGGAGGATAACCTTGCAGACAGTGTCCATACAAGCAAAGCGAAAAAAATTGCCTGGATAGTGAATGTTGAAACCATTCAGGTAACGTTTTCCATTGCTCGAGTGGACAAGTCTGCAAAGTTGGCCCTCGACCTTGATCCCATGTCGGCAACCATAGGTCGGCCGGTATGAGGCCAATAACCAACCTCAGCCAAACCTTGTTGACCTAGCTTGGATCGCGCTAGGCCACGGTTTGCTGCAGACATTGGACCAACACGGCAAATGTAATTTTTTTTTTTTTTTCACTTCGGATGGTAGAAAAGAGAACATTGCTCCTGGAGCAGAATTATGGGTCATTCTTGGAGGAGGCGGTCGAGACGGTCTCATTTGAATCACGCATTTCTTTGACATTTTAGTCGAAAATGTGGGGTAGAGCGTGGTTTTCTTGATGAGAATCTCTCATAATGAAAAAAAGGGGGGAGGGGGGGGGGGGGTGACATCAAATCCTTGTACATAAAAATGAGCGCAAAACACTAGTGTGTAGCATGAATAAAAAATTGCAACTACTTTGCACAGGCACTTTCTGTCTCTGTCGGCGCCAGCGCTGAAGAGCACCTTGCCATCATGGTGGACTCGCCAACACGGGGTAAAGCATTCGCAATGGCGTCGGCGTCGCCAGCAAACACTGGTTGTCAATAGGTGAGTTTGGCTATGTCGCAATATTTAGAGCAAATGCACCTTGCTCTCACTTATTCTTCGTATAACATTCGAAGTCGAATTGAATTACGTTCCACTCAACGCCTGCGATTGAAACTTCCTTTAATGCATCTCGTTATGTATTAAAGGAAGCGAAACAATGCATTTGTTCCTGTGGACGGATGCTGAAAGTTTTCAGCAAGACTGTATTAATGCGAAAGTATTACTTCGCTATGTTCACAGCTTTCTGTCCGCAAACCGCGTCCTCAGACCGCGTCAGCAAAATCGTGTCCGCAGCAGTTGTGAGCAATTGAGAAGCGGTAGATGTTAATGAGTGGTGTCAATCGATAGAGAGTGACGTAATTTTGTGTCCGAAAAATAATTAGGCCAATAAGTTAGTTGGTAATTAATTAGAGGCAAAGTAAAGGCGAAAATGGTCTCATTAGCCAATGGCTTGGCGCAACATTTGAATGTATCAAATACTAAAATAGTTAACTGAGTCAGTCAATTAAGGTGACGTCAAAGACGTGACGTCACGCAACCTGAAGTCGAGCCAAAAAAGAGCATAAGAAATTGGCGCGCAATTTGAAAGTACCAAAGACTAAAGCAGTTAATTAACGCAGTCAATTAGGATTTCATCTAGGCTGTGACGTCACGCAACCGGAAGTAGAGCCGAAAAAGGGCATAGGAAGGGATTGGCACGCAATTTGAAAGTACCGAAGACTAAAATGGGTAAATAAGAAGTGAATTAAGCAACTAGAAGCAACTAGAAGCAACCAGAAGCAACCAACAGCAGCATCCGTGCTTTCGGATTACTTTAATGCAGATTCTGCTGTACTCAATTTTTTTTTTTTTTTACCTTTGTTAGCTCTACCTTTAAAGTGCCTATGAAAAGTGCCAAGCCACTGACATGCAGAATGACACTAATAGCCACGTGCTGTTCTGAAAAGGATTAAGAAAACGCTCTCACGGCGGGGGCGGCCGCTGTCACAGCAGTGTTTTCTTTTTTTTTTTTTTTTTTCCGATACGGCGAGGTTCGCCGTTTTTTCAGGGATAGAAACCACCATGAGCGCGTCGGCTGCAGTGGCGTGCTCTTACCTGCAACGGGATGTGGACGAGGAGGTGCCTTCCCGAGCGCACGACTCGTGCCGGGTCCTCCGGTCTCAACTTGAAGTTGTCGAGGCCCAGCAGTTCGGCGTCCCGCAGTTCGGCGTCCGGCGCCCCGAGTAGCGGCAAGGGAATCGAGTGCAGCGCGTGAGCTGCCCCGTCGGACAGCAGCTTGACAAGCTTTTCTCCGATCGCTTCACCAACGTCTCCAGGGCCCTCGTTCGCTCGTTTGTCGCCTGCCCCATGAGCAGTCTTGTCGCCTGTTCCACGGGCACTCTTGTCGCCTGTCCGACGGGCGCCCTTGTTGCCTTTCCCACGAGCGCCCTTGTTGCCTTTCCCATGAGCGCTGTTTGATGGCGATGGTGGCTCTAAGGCGAGCCGTGTGGCTGCCTTTCGCTGGGGACCACGTCTGCATCGGGAGAAGAGCCTCTGTCACTTTCTCGGCTGAGAAAAGCTTGCGACCATGCACAACAGCTTTTTCTCGCCAGCACAGCAAAACCAAGGCAAGAAAGGCAGAACGAAGTGTCCGTAGGTTTGCTCTCGTAGCCATCGTGCTCCATCAACTGCAACGTTGCTGCAAAGCCATCGCCAAGTACGAAGTAGAAACTGCCACATGCGTTGTTCCCAAATCACCTTCCGTACTCCTGAGCGGAGGGCAAGGTCTATCTATATTATCACAGCCATTCGTACATGTGATGAGGAAGTTTTGATAACATGACTGTTCTACTAGGCGCTGTGTAGGCTGCCAGTCAGACAAGACTTTGTTTCACATGTTTGGCACCCAGAACTGTGCAATTCATTTAGCTATTAGCAACATGTATCTTGGAGGCGTCTATAGACGTCTTCTAGGTACATGTTGCTAATACGACAGACACCTTCTCCGGCTCGATGCATCACGTTTGCTGCAGAGGCTTATGACCCACTGTGTGCCCCTTTTGGGGAATTTATACTCCATTAGAAAGCCCTTACTTGCACCCTCGAGTCTCCGGACAATCATCGCATACGCTTGACAGGTAACCTCCCCTATATTTCTTTTCTGTATCTTAACTGCTGTATCCTAATTGCTTAAAGTTACCGCCAACGTACCTTACAAAATTTTTCGCAAATATGAACTTAAGTGGCACCTCATGCGATGTAGAAAATCCTATTCGCTAGCCGCTCTTGCTATGGCATTATTGATTCTTTTTACCGCTCTCGCCGTAGTAATAAAGTAAGGTACTTGTTTGGTAAACTGCAGCTCGCTTTCGATAGCAGCTGACTGTCCGGTCGCTTTTGTCCTGCCATTATCCTCAGAGGTAAAATATAGAAATGAGCGGCCCTTAATTGTGCCGCTGTCAGTAGCTGCGGCACATCGAAATTAACGGACTCCAGAAATAACGGTCGCGGCTCCATCAGTGCTTTCGCAGGACATGAACGGCACGCAGTGAGCTGCTTCTTGGAGAACATCATTAAGTCGCGGCACAACGCATGGACACGACGCGTACGACAAAGCTCGCGTTAGTTGCCCTGCAATTCAAAGCGCGGCTATACTGCGGCGTTTTAGCAGACAACCAAAGAAAGTTCGATATATGTAGCTGGGTTTTCTAAAGCACATAGAGGCCTACAATCGCGTGGCCATTTGTTCGGGTTGGTATGTTTGTGGTTATGGGTCAGCCGCTGAAGCTACCCACAAGCGAGATGGCGAATCTCGAGGGCGAACAGCGGAAAAATGAAGCGAAGAACCCTTTTAGCCATCAGTGAGTGCTATAAACATGGTCATCGCGCCTTGAAAGAATAAATATCATACAATTTGTCGGCCGGGAGCGCATTTTGAACTCACTTGGGCTGAGGCAGCTGAGGCAGCTGAGGCGGCTGATGTCCGCCTGTTTTCTTCACCCTGGCTATATGTGAATGCATAGACAGCAGTCACTGCCTGCGAAGAACAGAGCCGACAGAGAAACTCTTCGGTCAGACGGCCTTACGTTTGGCGTAGACTCGGCATTTTTCGAGGCCAGAGTACATGCACACACACAGATGTAAGGCGCCAAAATGCGACACGGGTTCGACTTGGCTACAAGATGCAGCATTAGGCTGACAGAGGCGTTGACATTGGCTCTGTTAAACAGTGTGATTTCTTACAGAGAGTCATCATTTAACATTGCCGCTTTTCTTCCTCGTCTTCGGCGACGGTGTGTCACTCAGTGCGAAGCCACTTTTTTTTTTTTTCTTTATTTCCGAAGTATTCATGAACAACAAATGGTCACACTTAATAAAACACTTCAGCTGCCCTTGAGCTGACGTGTGTGAGGTTAAAATTTCTTCAATTTTACCAGGTCATCCAGAATTTCTGCCCACTGTGGTGGGTCAGGGAGCGCGCAGATACATTCCCGTAGATAAACAGCACTTTCAACAAAATTTTCACGTACACTGCGAATGTTAATATCTTCATGCCTTACTTGCATTCGTGTTTTCCACAAGCTGTGGAGGCCCAGAAGCATTATTAAATCATAGGGTACGTCTTCGTTCTCCACCGGTAAAAACCGGATGCCATAAGGGTTTAGTGGCAGCTCTTTTTTAATTGTTCTTTGTAGTGCGGGCCACTCTGGTTAAACTTTATGCGTGTTTAAACCCATACTGTTTCTGGAATTACTCTGCCGAATTACATTCGATTTTCTGCACCAATGATTTTTTAAAATGATGTTGGTCGATAAGCCTGCATGTCTTCTTCAGCAACACAGAGACATTGAAGATCACAAAAGAAAGAAAGGCTTAGTGGGATAACTGAGCTCTGTCCAATTTATTCTTCTAATTTCTAAACCTAATAGGCGAAAAAATTGGACTCGGAGACTTCATGAATTTCACAAACTATTCATATTCGAGAGCGTGCGTGTGTGTACCCAATTTCCCATCCCTCATTCCGCCCTTACCAACTGGGAGGAACGGCTGGGTGGTACCACGGCCGCCAGTAAGCAAAGGACAGTGTAACGTACCGAAGTATACATGTAATAGCTCATGGTCGCTACATGTGAAACCCCGCATTACATGGGCTCCACACGGGATGATAGGCAGGTCATATTTAATAAATAACGACGTTTAGCCATTCACTGTACTGTCACCGGTACTGATGTGCAGTGCCGCGCTTTAGGCAAACTTCTGAGTGCACCATGATGGGCTGCGGTGAAGGAGGTTGCCGCGCTTCTGTTAGCAAGTGGAGTGTCTTCTGCATGACTTATTCTGAAACCATCAGTCTTGCGTAGCAACGGCGGGACATCTATATATGTATACTGACTGCAGATGAAAAATGTCAGGCCTATATAGTTATCTGTCATTATGCACTTATACGCGCCACGTTATGTCCCACTCGTTAACTGAGGTAATACTCCCCACGTCTGTCCTGTTGCGTACATGCCATTTGTGTACATCTTTTCCTCGCAAAACCTCCAACGCTCAAGCCACCGCTATTATCTACGTAAAGCGTTTATTTGCTCCAATAAGAACTTTGCCCCGTCCGGGGGCAAAAACTCAGATCAGGGCCCCTGCAGCGGCTATCATCAACATGGGCCGGTCTACCACCTTGCACTAGTCATCCAAGTACGAGCTGAGGAGTACAGGAGGGGGCACTCCAAGGATATGAGCTGGCATCCCCAGGCGGTAAGTTATAGGGAAGGGTATTCATTACAATCTGGGCACATGTTAGACTAGAGTGTGAGATGTGGCTTTGTACGAGGTTCAAATTAAGTATAGCACTTATCGCTTTGTAGCCTTTGCCAGACAATGGCTTTTCGCGTAAGTCGTTTGTGGGGTGGCGGATATCTGCTTGTCAAGGCGTTGATGATGGATCCGACTTGCTTACTGGTTCGGTGCTGCCTCCTGCGAGGGTCAACGATCGATTACTGTTCCTGGCGCCCAAGCACTCGGCACTCGGGTATCACTCTTCGCGCGGGCGACAGCGTGTGCGCGCTGCTCCCAAGAACTGACTCATGGCCATGGGCCATACAAGTACGATTTTGGACGAGGTGGTGGAGTAGGATCTTTGGATTCTGGTCACCTACGAGGGGTCCTTACGGTAGTTTCGACACGCAGCCTAATTGCGACTCTGTGATGTGATGTTGTATGGGATGTTAGACGGGCGCGGGACACATTAACTTATAGTACTGCGGCTGCTTCCACCACTTCCGAGGTGCACATTGAGGTAGGTGCTGTCGCGACCATATCAGCGCTTGCTTGGTCCATTACGTGGATGGTGGTAGCTTTGCGGCCAGGGTAGCGAGCTGCGTCCGTGTAGCAGAGTTCTAGTAATTTGCTGCAAATGCGATCCAGTGCCTTGGCTCACGCTTTCCCTCGCCCGATTTCGCAGATGGGATGCATATTTCTGGGAATGGGTGTGACTACTAGTTGGTCCTTGATGACTGGTGACAGTTCTGTCGGGGAGTTGTGGCAGCCGGCGCCACCACATCCAGCTTGATGCCAATTGCTGAGCAAGGTATTGGTCGTTGTTGTTGTTGGCCTTTTGAAAAATGGCACGTATCCATCACGGGAGATTGGCCAAGGTTTGGTGTTGTCCACAAATTCAAATACAAGCACAAGCTTGTCGTAAAGCGAGATTGTAAAGAATTATAAGAATGCAGCTATAAGAGGTATTGGTCACAGCTTGTCGCGGATAGATAAAACAATGAATGTTACAGTTTCCTCTTCTTAACATTGCGAACAGTGATTTTAGCGCTTAGCTGAGCTGCTAACATGGTTGATAATTGTTTCGCCGGGAAACGTTTTGGCCAAGAGGAAAGAGAAGCTTAATAATTAGTATAGAAGCATATATGCATAAAACTAATCGGTGGCATTTTTTTTTTTAATCGCAGTGAACTCGCTTCCGTGATTCAGCGGCTGTAACATGCAGGTGGTTACCACCGGCATGCCACCGGCTGCGGTGGTTCGATTTCCTGTCCAAATTTCGGCAATGTAGGATAGAAGTTCAAAGGGTCGAAATTACTGAAGTTGTTACTGTTGATGGTTTCTTCTGGATTAGCATATAAATGCCCTCTGCCTATGCGGGCATAGTTTCGGAACCAAAACCTAGATTATCTTTTTTTCCTTCTTTGCATTCCATCCCTATCACTGCACAGAAAAATGTTCCGTCTCAGCCACTTCCACAAACTTTACCGCGTGGAACAGCACTGTACTATGTATTTATGGAACAGCACTGGACTATTATTTATTTCACTATTTGTGTCGCTTTCTTGTACCAGATCCCGCCCATAATACATTGGTCCTAGAGGTAAATCACTAAATTACTGCAGTCATGTATATCGGTGTTAAATTATTTGCGATGAGCCTCTTCTATATAAGCGTACTCAGTACCTTAAAATTTACAATTCACGGTAGTACTCCTCACGTTATGTTGCTACCGCTGTATCTTTCAAAAAATGCCCCATACCCGCGAAGGGATCGCATCAAGCGCCCATAGATACTCTTCTATTTTCCTATCCATTTGTTTTCTTCTTTCTTGCTCTCTTCCCTAGTTTCCATTGGTTTCATTGCTATCTTAAATTTATTAGAATTCGAAGCCATTTTTGTCCTTGTTGACGTTCCTTTTTTTTTTCTCATTAGAGAGACGATAAGTTAGGGAGAGGTCAGTTTTGTCTAATGCGGTGTCCGCTGTCATTTCCGCCCGTTTATTTATCGCACTGATCGCTCACATGCAGGGCTGAAGAACAACCAACAACAGCATCGCCATCATCAGGCGGGGTCGCTCCACGTAATAAAGTGGCCATGGCGGGCAGCACTGATGCAAGCAACGCCGTGGCAGCCACGAGACGATGACCTCGCATCCCGTTTCGATCGTATAAAATCAACGGAGTCCGCTTCACGAGGTTCTAACGGCAACAAAAGCACCAGTCCAGCCATGGCGCAAGATTTAGCCGTCGTAAGTGTTTTTAAATATGGTGTGTGTGTGTGTGTGTGGGGGGGGGGGGGGGTCAAAAACATGCCAACACGCAAATCTTTATGAGTTCGAGAGGGGAGGAGAACGAATAGTATTCAGCTAATTTTTTTTTTTTTTTTTCTGCGAAAGCAACTCTATTGTATACGTATCTGCTGAAACTCAAGGTTGCGACATGAAATCTAGGCGCCGGCGGCCACGATAATAGTTTAGCGTTAGTCGCAGTCTGTGTTATCTTATATACGTCATGCTCACCATAAACTGCGTTCTCTGAATTGACGGAGTTCGCTGTACGCTAAAGTTTCGCTTGATGACCACAAGCCGTCATATGCCAACGCCCCGCCGTGGCAGCTGAGTTGTTAGGGCGCTCGACTGCTGATCCTGAGGACTCGGGTTCGATCCCGGCCGCGGAGGCCACGTTTTGAAGGAGGCGAAACGCCAAGGTGCTCCCATCCTCTCCCTCTGAAGTCAGCGCGAGCCAGCGCCCAAGAAAACAAAAAAAAAAAAAAAGAAGAAGAAGAAGAAAAACGGATGGTGACGGTGCTTTGTTCTGCCCGCGTTATTTGGCTGCGCCTAATGAGAGGGGCACTCAGAAGTCCCAGTTGACGTCAACGGTATGATGGCAACGGGAAAGGGGCAGCTACGAGCGCTCTTTGAGGTGTCGCCATAAACTGTTGAAAGCAGTCACCATGAGCACGTTTTAAAAGTTATGTGTAAATTATATGGTTCACGCAAAGCTTTTAATCTTGACACGAATTCTCAAAGCCCGCCACTGTGGATGTGTTGCATTAGAAGATTACCATATATATCGTTTAAGGGTTCGTTTACTTAAATCGGCCGATGTTCATGTCAAGTTATTTCTTGCGACTAATCTTGCTCAGAACGCGTTATGCTCTGCGCGAAAAACTTCGTTCAAAAAGACTCGTAAGAACGGTAGTAACCATGTCGCACCTCTCAAAGTTGACACCAGCTAATCAGCTACTCAAAGAGCGTAGTTTGTCTTGATGATATCAGGTGCGTGAAGATCACCAGACCGTATTTGTGATACAGTCGTGCCTCGTTTATACGACCCCTGTTAATATGGACGACTCGAAGCATACGGACAGTTTTTCTGTGGACCAAGCTTTCCCCATGCATTTACGTCTCATTATTATGGAAACTCGCTGTCCGGATAATGGACAAGGAGAAAATGCACAAATACCACTAGGGTCCATGTATTTTTGTCGCGTTAATATGGCCAGTCAAGAAAACCGAATCGTTACACTCCTTCAAAGATAATTTCTCTTATAGATTTTGTTGACAGACACCACATGAACGTAGTGTCATTGATTGAGTGCTTGTCCTTTTCGCTTGTGTATTAATATTTTACACCGCGAAGTTGCGCAGTCGATACACGTTACCATTTTTTTTTATGTGTGTGTGTTGCATAAATTCACTGGAACAAAACTCTGACAGCAGTTTGCGCCTTGTAGAAAGTTGGATTGAGCAACTTTCAGCCGACTGAATGCTGATATATAGCAGGGGTTCGTGAGAGATGAAAAGTAGAAGTCAAGTAATTTATAAATGAAACGCCACCGGGAGCAATATGCAACTGCATCACAATACTTTCAATTGGGTCGCATTTCAAGCATAAAGGTGACTCGGATAATGTTCTTGTTCCCCCTAATTCCAACGGATTCGCTGGCCTACATTATGCTTGCTCTAAAGCAGACCTTATCCTTAGGTTGTTTTTTGTTTTGTTTTGTCTTGTTTTTTTTTTTTTTTTTCAGAAAAAAATATTCTCATTCGTTATTAAGGATGACTTGCTTTATGGAGAGTTTTGTGGGAAACCAAAGTGTCCATATTAACGAGGCACGACTGTATATGTAATCTAGTTGGGTCCCGTCACCACAATGCGATTCATATGCACGTATAGGACCGTCGTACCGAATAATAAAGCTCCGCTTGACCAAGCTGGCCGGGAGTTGGGGCCGTCGTGGTTCAGTGGGCCCCGACATGGTACATAGTAAACCGGGTAGGTATGAATAAATGGTGCTTTCGCATTTTAAAGGGTATATGAATTCACCATGCATGGTCCTTAGTTCAAGCATAATACTTCGTGGCCTGTCGGATCCACTGGTGAGGCATTTCTGTGCATTATTTCGCCGAGTCTACATAGCCTCTCGCGTACCGAGACGGCCTGCATGCGGCCTGTCTGAAAGGCCAACTACGCAGCCAAAGTGCGACGGATGCATGTAGCTGCACGCTGGGGTGTCTTGTTGCAGCGTCGCCGCGGCCTGTCGTCTTTTCCGGCGTAGCGGTTGCCGGCGACACTAGCCGCACTGCCAGCCGCAGTACCCCGCCAACAGGCCAGCGGCTCGCCCCATGGCCGCGGCCGTGGCCATGAGCGCCGCGGCGCTGCTACTGCAGCTCGTCTGCCTCGCGGGTCCCCGAGTCCAGGGCGCGCTCGACGTTGCGACAAGCGCCAACTTTTTAGGGTGAGTATACCTTTACTTTCTGCAACAGTCGTTGGGACACCTCCATGTGATCCTATATGCCACGGAGCCATTGAAGCTTTCGGGAAGCCTGAAAGCTGTGGCAATCCTTTGCAGCAGTTACGTTGGTTGGTGCTTAAGTGTAGTGATCTGAATTAAGCCTTAGGAAACGAAAGCCCTATTTCAAAACCACCCATAGGGATAAGGCACATGAAAAAAAAAAAAAAAAATGTCAAGGTGCACCTTCGACTGGCGACGTAATTTATGACATTCAGTCTGTAAGCGGTTTCTTTTCCAACGTAAATACTTAGTCAGGACAGCAAGTTCTGCTCCGGAAGAATCGGGGAAAGCAGTCCTACACTTACAGGACATATGTCAAGGTTGTATGCTCAATTTTTCCGCGCTCTTAAAACGTATCCGCAACCATGGGATTACTGAAGGTGCATGCAGACTTAATTCATGTTTCTCTCTCCCTTCGATGGAAGTGTATGCAGTGGAGGCGTTCCTACAAACTGCCGAAGACAAAACTGTAAGCGATGGCCACGTCATCTGCAATGGGAGGCCACACCCAAGCGACGTTTTTGCCCAGCCGGGCTTCGCCCGCGCATTCGCCGGCTCTGGAAGAGTCATATGTCAGGAACCCCTTAAGAACCGTTGAAGCTTAAAATTCGCTGCTTTTCGGGGCGACCTCTTCTGAGGTGTCAGTGAAATATTCGCAAAGGCATCGGAATATAAGGAGGCGAAAGTGCTCCTTCCTTCGGCACAGTGCCATGCGCAATAGGAAAATAATTTGAACTGTATTGTCAGGCGTCGGTGCAACCGCGCAAGGCGCCTCACCCAGCTAGGGTCTTTGGGACTTCCCCTTTCTTATGGATTGACATAAGGTTAGCTATCATCCAATATTCCGGTACTCTCGAAGTCATGAGGCGTTGCGTACACAGGGTGGTCAGTTTTCCTAGCACAATCTATCCGCCGCATTTCACCAAATATACAGAACAGAACAATAAAAAATACAGACAGAATACTGAATGCAATACAGGCGTCATCAACCAAAGAGTCAGGCATGATTTAGTAAAGGCTACTCTACAATGGATCGTATCCACACTATCAGCCAGGTGATATAAATATGTTCGGAATTTAACCAATGCTTATACAACAGCATTCATGGATTAGGAAAAGTCATTGACTCAGTTGAAGCCTCAGTAGTCGCGCAAGCGCTGTGAATCCTTGAGTTGGAAAAAAAAAAAAAAGATTGTGATTGTGAAACTAGTGTGTAGATGAGCCATATGTGAAACCATGGGAGGTATTTTCAGACTAAACCACAGTGCGAAATGAAGAAAGTAATAAAATTATCTTAAGGAAGGGTGTTAGGCAAGCAGACACAATCTTTCCAGTATTATTCGCCGCTCGCATAGGGAAAGTATTCAGAGACCTGTAATGGGAATAGTTAGGGATAAGAGTTCAGCCTCACCTTAGCAATCTCCTCATATATATATATATATATATATATATATATACATACATAAATATTGTTGTTCGTCTGCTGAGTTACTTAGCAATGCAATATCATCAGAATCCCACATTGCTAAGATTGAGGAGATTTTTTTTTTTTTTTCACATACTGCGGACTAGACATGGTCCAAGCAGGAGAGCAATATGACTAATGACCTAGACAAGCAAAGCAGAACGATAGGCATAAACATTCATACGCTGAACACTTAAGTAATGTTCAACAACCTCGGAAAGGAACAAGGCGGTGAAAACGGTTAGAGAATGTATTTACAGATGACAGGTAGCAGCCGCAGGTCCCGACCACTAACGGGAAATTAAGAAGTCTGCGGTGCTCAAATGAACGCAGCTAGAACAGGACTGGGTTAATAGAAGGGATATGGATAAACATCTACCATGCAGTGGATATTTTCTAGCTGATAATGATGACCCACAACTGTGTCTGCTGTCTTCAGGAGCTTGGGGTATTCCGACGTCCGGATAAAATCAAGTTCGATACGCCCGAGCACGCTCTAGACTATGCGACTATTCCTAGCTTGTGTCTATTTGATGGCTTTCCTGGACACTAATTCCACCCGGGAGGAATCGGTCCCTATATTCCTATACAGACTTGTACCCATTTCTTATCCATCTTTTCCCTAAAATTTTCCCCTCCCCATGCTGTCTTAACGGTCCAGGAAAGGACGGTGCGGGCAGACGATTTTCTCTTATAAAGCGCTCCGCGCTCGCGCTCGGTTTTGTTTTGTTCTCTGCATGATGGCGCGCTTTATTTTACGTTCATGCTTTTATGCAGACACCATTTACTCTCGGTGAAGATTGAAAGCCTGGCGCATCTGAAGACCCTGCTTGACGTGAAAGACTCCCTCGATGTAAGAACTGAATGCTTTAACATTGCACCGCTGAACTGTGTCTCATATATTCAAGTACATATAGCTTTCATCACTCTCGATCCGTATGGACCCTTTACAGCGCGAGCGCATGGGCGTTGCCATATTTGATCATGTGACCTTTCCGCCATCGCCGGCCTTCTGGCTTTCTGGTTTGACGGCTTCCGGCACGCTGGTACTCGGCTGCACGGTGCGGCGTACCAGCTTTCGCTGGGGACAACGAGCTTGTAGACAGGCAATAAACTTCATGTGAATGCCTATAGTATGTGTAGGTGCTAAAAAATGTTTAATTTAACCACGTAGTTCATTTATTGCGTCCTCCTAAATGTCTGCATTGGCTAGAACGTTTCGACAAACCCATCAGCCATCGACTCGGTTTTTTGTTTTGCTTTTTTTTTTTTTATCAATTCCCTCTCTAGTGCTCTTTGTGGAAAACGTGATTTTCTGTAAAACTGAATATATTACAAACTGATTATTCCCTCAAACTTATTTTTTTTAGTTTTCTTGCTCATAGGGCAAACGCATGCTCAGACTATGCTGGCTGAGACGCATTATGAATGTTCATTTAACATTGTGCACAATAATTACTGCTCAATATGGACGCGCGTGTAATCCCCGACAATTGATAAGATATAATTTTATCTCCTGTAAACGTTCTGGCTTCAAAAGACTATTACGCTGCTTGAAGGCCGCACCATGGCGCTCAGCGGCGTTCATCTGCGCTCGGGCGAAGGTGACTGGAAACTGCACCGGAATTCAGAACGCACAGTACGCAGCCCAAGCAAGCGGGGATATAAAAAAATCTTATCATGGTAAATTTCATCATTGGCCCGTGCATTAGTTTCATAAAAGCAGCAGTTATATTTCAGCAGTACTTGTCTAATTAAAGTTTAGTTTTGTTTGTGCGGTGTTACGTCCCGAAGCGACTCACGCTATGATTGGAGGACTGCGGAAATTCCCATCCCCTTGGGGTTCTTTAATGTGCACTGATATCGCACAAAACACGGGCGCCTGGGTTTTTGGCTCCAGCGAAAAGCAGCCGCCGAGGCCGAGATTCGATCCCGCATATCCTAGGGAATAGTACTATAATTAGAGTAAACAGATTCTCTTACATGCCCACACTAACTTTCCTTCTCTGCGCAATCAATTCGTATAACTGCATATACATTAATAGTAACGTCAAGGTACCTCTTAACGCCCTGCGAAAAAAACTCGGTAGCAGTGCAAAGACTCAATATCCAATTCCTGAGAAAACGTCAGGATCGTTCTCGCATTGCCATGCTACTGCCGGTGCTAAAACGAGCTGGGGCGTGAAGTATAGCCATTCTCTTCAATTCACAGGCGCTTTCTTGTCCCAGAAAGGAACATGAACTCGTGATACATCTCCCAGAAAAACGGTTGCCTAGGCCATGATGTGCACCTTATGTAGAAAGCGTCTTCTGTTCTTCCGCCAATAAACAACAGGGTCATTAGCTCTACTTCCTCGCAGAATACTTCGACAATACAGATGACACCTGCATCAAAGCAGCGCTGTTTAAAAGTCAGCTGGTATTCTTACACAAGATACACAGCAACAGTTAGCACTGCCACCGCCGGTCGATGGAAGCGCAGTGCGCTTCCATCGAGCGGCCATGGCACTCACCCCGCCGGGGTGGCGCAGTGGTTACGACGCTCGACTACAGTTCCCAAGGACGCGGGATCGAATCCCGGCCTCGGCGGTAGCTTTTCGGTGGAGGCGAAAAGCAAGGCGTCCGTGTGCTGTGCGATGTCAGTGCACGTTAAAGAACCCCAGGTGGTCGAAATTTCCGGAGTCCTCCACTACGGCGTCTCTCATAGCCTGAGTTGCTTTGGGACGTTAAACCCCACAAACCAACCAACCGTGGCACTGCGCGCTGATGCGTTCCGAAGGCCAGCAATGACGGCCATCCTAGTGGCGCCACCTGTTAGGGAAGAGTGGAACTTGAGCAAAGTTGAGTTCTGGGCTAGTTGGTTGGTTCTGGGACATGATTACTGGGAGGCTTAGCGCGGAACAGACA
>JAJIZL010026446.1:34379-62903 GCA_023969395.1 Amblyomma maculatum
CCCCCCCCCCCCCCCCCCCCCCCGAATTAAGGAACCGCTTTTTGAGAAGAGCTTCGTCGCATCGTTTTCAATTCTGCATTCATGGCGAAGCTTAACTGTTTTTATTTAAGAGCACAATATTTCGTACATGTTGCAATTCCATCAGGACAAAATATTTTATAACAATGCCTGAAGCGCTGCTGTGAAACTTCGTTCCCCCTGCGCACGCCTATGTGCTTGAAACCTAGCAAAAGAGCGCCTCCTTTTTCCTTTCCTTTCTGAGGCTCGCCGCGGTGGCTTAGGGCTTGTGGCGCTTGAATGCCGATTATCC
The DNA here is from genome assembly GCA_023969395.1 of Amblyomma maculatum. Lineage (NCBI taxonomy): Eukaryota > Metazoa > Arthropoda > Arachnida > Ixodida > Ixodidae > Amblyomma > Amblyomma maculatum. Next base: position 34,690 of record JAJIZL010026446.1, read on the forward strand.
AGGCTATTGGCTTTATAGCAATCGCGATGAAGCCGATTCACATGGCATGGCTGGCTCACTTAAGCCTATCGTGAACTGTCGTCAACTTCCATTCGTGTGAAATATATCCAGAACACTCGGCTGTCGCAATACTCCCTTGAGATGCGTTAAGCGGTCCAGAATTCTGTAGTGTGCCACTATTAAGATCCCCAATCACCCCCAGTTCAAGTTAAGCAGAACCACGAGAAGCCAAGGTGTTAGCGCATGATAATTCGTGATTAGTCCCAAGCTTAACCACCTAACCACCTGTAAATCAATTTTTTTCCTTCCCCCCCCCCACCCCCTCATCAATCTCTGCTGAAATGAAGCTTGCTTAGAATGGAGCTTAATCATCATCTTTTTGCGCTTGTGACGACTTATTTCTGTTTTCTCCCATTTACTTATTATGCCCTCATGTTCCAGGTCACACAAGCTCTGTTGGGGTACGCAAAAGCCCACAGCTTTTTTGAAACCCAAGTTATCGGGCAAACACATGATGACAACGACATCATATCAGTCAAGGTAGGTTTCTTTTGTGATAACAGAGAGTATTTGCTGTTATGAACGCAATGGAAAAACGTGAGAAGTCGATCGAGCTGATTCACTGCATGTTGATGAAGCGTGATGGCTATCCGAGCGCTATTCTTATCCCACAAATATCTTTCCCAGCAGCTGTTCCTTGCTGCTGACTCACTTCCTTTTCCACCAGAATTCAAAGCGCGTTTTCTTTGTAGCTCTGTATATTAAACTATTAAAAACTCGTATAGCGAGATCCATTTCGATTAAGCGCAGAGAAGAGATGGTGCTGACTCTCTGCGATGCCATCATGCCATCATGCATGGTGCAATCATGGCAGCTGCATGCAGGCTTTACTTTTTAGCCCAATGATGGAAGAAGAAAGTTGTGCAATAAGCATTGAAATGCTTTGAAAGGGTTTCCATGTTTTACGCCATAGCGATCCGATCTTACGAACATCGCATAGCTGCCGTCTGCAAGCTGATCTCTACACCCATATGTTACTTTATAAGTGAGCAGAACTTGCGTCGTATTTTAACGGCTGGTTTTCAACGGTCTAACTATATGATGGCTGTCGCCGCGATTAGCAAAAATGTTCAGAAGGTGTTCATGGGAGCGCTGCCACCTCTTTCACTCTGCAGAATCAGTATGTTAATTAAGGCAAGATCACGTATGATGACGTCGGCAGATCACAGCATATACCGTGTTATCGCGCCTGCACTCACTGACAGACATGCGCCTCGTCTTTTTTGTAGATAGCCAGCGAGGACGACCTTCCCATTATTGTGATCGACTGCGGTGTGCATGCCAGGGAGTGGGTCACAATCTCCGCCTGCATGTACATCATCAACGAGGTGAGTAATTTGCAAGGTGAGGGTGCTGCGGACGGTTGGTAAGACGTCCCCATATTGAAAGATGGTGATGTGCGGCGCCACTAAGTTGAAAATAATTTTCCTAGTAAATTTTCTTTTCAAACGTTATTTTTTTTTTAACAGGTAGTATCATGGAATTTCCTTCTTTCCTTCGTGTCGCTTGGTGGCAGACGATGCCTGTCATCGGACGTCATTAGAGAGCTGTTTGGTGCTGCAATATTAGCTCTCTGTTTTCAGCTATTATGGGAGTGATGCAATCTTCATAACCTCGGCTTCGAACATCCATGAGACCACGTACTTGCCATCACAATTGTCGTGCTACACCGTATCAGAATTGATTCAGTGGTCTAGCCCAAAAGCAGTGCATGTCACTTTACGTATGTCACCACAAGCTTTTGCGTTACTCTGCCGATAAACCGCTGCTGCTTTCTACTTTCATTTCTGGAAGAAAATGATTAATGTATAAGCATTGTATGGCTATGTTTGCGGTTTCGTGTCATCACGAGCTTTTCCGCACCGTTACGTTCGAACGAATCAGTTTATAAGAAAAAGAATGCTTGCATCAGATAGAGCCTCAAAAAATCTCGTGCGGAAAATCTGGAGGGTGCACGTGGGTTAATTAGTTAATTAATTAGAGCCACGTGTCAATCAAATGTCGTAATAACCGGGAGGGGTAAGGTCGACGTCTAAATGGGGTCACGTGGTACTCGACTTCCGGTGACATAGGCCTAACTTCCGGTAGCGGGAAGTTTGAAATGTTTGAAGGTGAACGAGCGGGAAAGAGCGTGATTTGCGTGCACAAATTGGTGGGAATGGTTAGAAAGTGTGTAGAGAGAGTTACTCAACCAACAGCAGTCTGAAAAATTCCGAGAGCACTGCAGAATCTGCAGTGGAGAAATGCGAAAGCCTGAGCGTGGCTGCTGCACACGGCACATCGCGCGCCCCTTGTCGAACACAACCAGCGTTCCGTTGAACGCGTGAAAGTTCACCGGCGTTCTATAATTGGTTCACAGGAAAGGAAAGGTGCAGTATCTTTCCCTCGCGGCATCCCGCTGACGCATCTCGCGGACAACACAGCAACGCTGAGGCTTACGCTTTTCTCCAGTGCAGATTCTGCAGTGATCTCGGAAAATGTTTAATTTTTTATTTATTCATAGTTGAAATGTCCCCGTGTAGGGGTTTTACATGAGGGGTGGGTGGCTTCACGGAAGAGGCTTTATAGTAGCAGCCCTGAAATTTATCGGACTGCAGTGATGCAAAACTCCTTCAGGCATGCAGATCATTCAAGTTTTTCGCGTTAAGTGGGGAAAAAAAAAAAAGAAAATAAAAGAAAACGAGTGAAAGATGCGATGATGTGCACGCATGCGGAGGGTATACCGATTTCGAACGACCGGTACGGGATATTATGAAGTTTGCCGGCATGACACAACGGTGTGTGGAGGATCAAGAAATTATTAATAATGCTTATGCCGGGTGACAAAGCGGCAACAGAAGGCTCAGCATAAGAAGCCACGAGGTCGTTAAGAAACAACTGCGGCGTCTCCAGCTGACAGAAGTTCTAGATTTCCCTACCATTGGTTCCAGTAAGAACCTCGCCTTGCCGCCAGTCAGATGCAGTCACTCTCGGGAGCGTAAAACGGAAACCGAGACGAGGCCAGAGATCTTGCCTCCCACCTATCCAGCGCTCCTACGTGCTTGGTTCCCCTATCGTTGCATGAAACACTAACACGTGCCATCTGCAGAGGCGCACACTTACTCCTTTGTCTCTGCGTCTATTCCTCCTCTCTTGTAAGTAAATTCAAACAACAAGGAAGCCCCGTTTAAATTTATTGCAGTGCGTTACGGGACGGAAGTAACTGATGAGAATTCGGCTAATGTGTGTTTCTTGAAGGTGCTGGTGACGACATGGAGACAGTTGATGAGCGGACGAAATCATGCTGTAGAAGGTCGCCTTGTGGCGCAAAGGAAAACAGAAACACCTAAAAACACGGCAAACTTTCATTTTTAGCCCAGCGTTTCTCGCGTGTTTCTTCTTTCCCGCCCGCCGCCCGCGGCAAGTTCCTAGCCCCTAGGTGCAGCGAAGTTTTTGTAAATTATAAGCTGACGAGATCCACTGATCGCTGCCTGGGCAGCGGGGTTGTTATAGCGAAGGCCCAGGACGTCACAAGCATTGACAAACTTGTATTCGCAGCTTGTCACCCGCCACCAGGAGCGAGCCACAGATGTGTCAGCCATCTTCAACTACGAGTGGCGAGTGATTCCGTGCCTCAACCCAGACGGATACGAGTTCTCCAGGAAATCGGTGTGTTACCAGCGTTTGTTGCCGAGCCTGCTGTGCGCTTTTCTTCTTATTATTTTTTTAAAATCAGAAATGGTGCGAATAGTATATGATTCACAGCCCTCCATATTTTTAATGATATCGCTCGAGAGAGAGTTTGAGCAAGCGCATAAAGTCATCTGCATGCAGCGCGAACGTCGCGTGCTACTCTGTTTCCTTCGCGAGAAAACGGCACATGCCACGCTGGCTGTGCGCAAAATCCTTGTTGCATTTCGAGCAGAGCGGACAACGTTGGTTTAAGATTGCTGGTAATACCCCGTAAAATAAACACACACACAAAGAAATAGAGCAAATGTTAGTATATGCCTTATTTTTATTTTGATTTTCAGAACAGGATGTGGAGAAAGAATCGCTCCGTCCAGTATAACGTCAACGGCACGAAATGCTACGGCACCGACCTCAACCGGAATTTCGATGTGTCATTTTGCAGTAAGTTTATCTGCGCCAGCTTCCTCCTCAACTTCGATCTTTATCACGGATTGCAGCATTTTGCCAATTTAAGAATGATTGTCCAGATAACATCTAATCACGCCTATTTTTCTGAGTCACAACTCTGTTCACCTGTACAGAATGAGGTCAATGACCCCCTCCTTCCTTTGTACTGCATTCTTATTTCATTCCTTACGTACTCCATTGTTTCTTCAGAGGGTAATATGTAGGGCTAAAATAATTTAAATTGGCATAAACCCTTTATGCTGACTGCCAACAGCTGTGATAAGCGCCATAAACTTTGCTATCCGGCCTGAATGGGACTCAAAACTGCTTGAGGCGCATGGCTGTGCTTCTAGCTCAGTCACGCATCTTTTTGTGAAAATATCGTACACTCTTGCTTACACACATAGCCTGAGGCCCCGGGACGTGAAGAGGGCGCTGTGTAATGTGACGTAGTATTCTCGCTCTCTTTTTCTTTAAAAATTTTTACCAGCAAATCATTTGTCACAATTTTTCACGGCTATGCCCAGCGCAGCAATTTTTGGAGAGTGCGGCTAGCGCCCCTCATGCGCACAGAGTGGACGCCTCTTGCTAAATATTCGGCAATATAACATTGATCGGTTCACTGTAAAGAAACGAAAATATCGCTATGAACTTCTGTGTCGTGCACACTCCACCATAACGCAACCGCACATCCATGAAGCATAACCCAGAAAAGATTTCTCGAGTTTCCACGTAACTGCAGCGCGAAAAACAAAAAACAAAAAAAAAAAAAAAACGAAAATCAAAAGGAAGGAAAAAACGCACACGACACGTAGCTAAAGTGCACACGGAGCAGCGATTGTCCGTGTCGTGTGTGTTTTTCCTTCCATTGTGCTTGTCGTTTTCTTTTTTTTTTTTTTCTCGCTGCAGTTATCTGGAAGCAAAGTAACCAACTTGCCCAAAAGCTAGTTTTACTTAAGCTTTCTCGAGTGTTTATTGTTGAATTCCCCCTTTCAGGAGTCAAAACAAGGTGTTTTTTGTAACGAGTATAGGACAGTTTGCAACGTGTAGCGCGCGAGGCCTTCTCCATTCGTGGCGCATACATGCAGGCACGGCCGAAGAGGCGGACCCCTGCAAGGAGACCTTCTGTGGCAAGGCGCCCTTCTCAGAGCCGGAGTCGCACGCCTTCCGGGAATACGTGACTGAATTCCGCGACAGGATAGCCTTCTACTTCAGCTTCCACGCCTTCGGAGACCTCTGGCTTATCCCGTACAGCTTCCGCTCCGAGAGGCCGCCTGACTACGACGAACTGGTACGGCGCTGCAACCCGCAGTTGGCTGGCCTTGCCCGCAGCCTCGACCAGGCTGCTGTGCCGCAGAAACACATGCATGTGCATCAGTCACTCCGCCATCGGGCGCAGGGCAGAGATGGCACTGTCCGATGGTTGCGTGTGCGCCACTCCTTGTCTCAGACTATTATCTCGCTTTTTAGAAAAGCACGTAAATAACCCCAAGTGGTCGAGAATTCTGCGGTCCTCCAACCTGAGTTGCTTTAGGACGTTAAACCCCTTAAACTAAACCAATCTCTCGCTTTTTCGAATTTTGGGGGCGTGTTTAGTTCAATAATATATGTACAGAGCCGATTGATGCTTAAGACACCCTACAGTTGATCTCATATCGTTCTTCATAGCGGCTGAAGTTACTCGCGGAATGAACAAATCTATCGTTAAGTCGAGCTGCGTCTTCAATAAGCGGTTCATGGGAGGGCTTTTTTTATGTCGCTTTCGTTCCTTGTAGCAGGACAATAGTCACGAAAGGAGCAAACAAAAAGTCGAAAACTTATCTATATTTCTTATGCGATACTGGCAGAATTACACGGCTTCACTTTGTAGAAAGGAAGGCGTGAAAACTGCAGCAAGGTTGTAACGTGACAGCATGCTGTAGCATCATGTTAGTAATATTGCAGTCATGTCGGAAAATTCTTGAACACGGGGTCTGGAGAGGGAAACTCTACATATGAGGAGTCTCATAATCCCGTATGTTTCTCATATGAATTAAGGACACTGTAAGGAACACACGAAGTTTATATGGACTATATCGAGTACACATACTGAGCAATATAAAGTCTATATAACCATATGGAAATCATGTAAAAACTATGCTCCGTTTCATACATCAAGTGCAACACTGTCAAAGCTAGAGCTCTTGTTTGCGCTCCCCGCGCCCACGATGAAAGATAGTGCCTGCTCTTGACGAGAGGAAATAGTAGTTGCTTTGTCTTCAAGCTTAATACATCTTACATTTGCCATCAACTTCATAAAAAGCACCGTTTTTAGGGAGAAAGGATCGGATTCGGTGAATTTGTGGGTTTTGTTTGTCGTTTTCTTTCGTGTCGCGTTTTCGCTGTCTCGCAACCCTGCCAGCTGTGCCCTCTGCCACGGCCGCTCAATGTAGGCGCACACAAGTGCGCCTCCATTGAGCGGCCGTGCCTCTGCACTGCGCAACACAGAGACCTCGACTGCCTCTTCGGAGCGGATTTTTTCTATAAGATCCGCACTGCGAATATGTCCAGGCACGCGAAACAAGTTATTGTAAACGAGTATGCTCGAATAGAGCCCGTTTCCGCAGAAACCACTCGGTCACAAAACGAGCGCGTAGTGATACGCCTCCTTTTTTTTTTTTTTTTTTTTTTTTTCGGACAACTTTGCGTAGTTTTCGCTGCGTTGCACCTGATCGGACCTGATGTATGAAAAGGAGTATATATGGAAAGCACGTGAAACGGAGACCGCATGGAGAAGATATAGAAAACGTATCATGGATTTCCATGTTTTTTTTTTTTTCATTTCATATGGACTCCATATTTCATTAATCCCATATGATCTGCTTATATGTAAGTTTTCAGCTCTGGACGACACGAGTAAACATTGCGTCGTTTCCTTTACTTGTTTTCTTTCCTCCATTTCTTGGCAGATGGCTAGGGCAAATCGAGCAGTCGACGCTATACAAGAGGTCAGCGGCACACGCTACAAAGCTGGATCCATCGCTTCCCTACTTTGTGAGTCTGTTCCTATAAGGCTGTGCGTATTTGCTACTCTGGAGATATTCCTAGAGTGTCCCATGAATACTTAGTTAATCACCTTTTACCGTGGGACTAGTACAAAGAATACTGATCTAGGTTAAGAATGTACAGATAACCATGTTGAGCAAGCTCACGTCCTGAGGAATTAAGTTTACTGCCCTTCAAAGCTAAAGCGTCTGTATGGCTGTAACGGTGGCACCCATGGCCAATTGTTCATTTTAAAAGCGTTTCCGTTACTTAAAAGCCAAGTAATTTATGATTTTTTTTGTAGTTATCTCAAAAGTGAAGCACTGGCATTAATTTCTCCGGCATCGAGTGAAACGGTATTGTGCGCATACTGACCTTCGTCTGTTGCGGAAAAATGAGTATTGCTGACTCTCACGGCTTTAAATGGCAGCAGATAATACATTTTGTCGTTGTTTCTGCTAATAAGGTCCAGAAAACCGAGCATACAGCACGGCAAACTCTGTGAATGAGCGGAATTACTTGTTTTCCAAAACTGCGTTGGCCGTGCGTCGAGCACGTGGGGTTTATCCACAGGCCTTTGGGAGATGATTTCAAGCGCGACATTATACCGTGACTGGAGCGGGCAGCTAACATGCGCCGCCCCGTAAACGAACAGATTCCACTTGGAGACGTACGCTTCTTCTAATCACGAACGCTTAGCGGTGCACTTTAGTTTTCAGCTTGTTTCCCAAGCTACACTACTTCCTATTCTGCTGTTACCACTGAACTTTGCGTCTGCAACCTGGCTCCTTATGAATTACAGGTAGCTCAAAATTCCACGAAAACAAAATTTTATGAAATCAGTTAATCTATCAGTTAAACAACTGTTCCATAATTGAGGATTTTAAGAGGGACATAATTAGTTTTTTTTTCTTTTTCAGATCAGTGAAATATGAAATAAGTAATCAAGTTGTAAACCAAAATATCACCAAGTTTACTATTAGCTTGCGGGGAAACGTGAGTTCTCCCGATTAGCATCGAAACCATACAAGAATGTTGCTTTTTGTCTTCATCAAGAGTTTATACGTTTTTCTTAACGTTTTTTCTCGCGTTTCTAAACCGTTACAAATAAAAGTTCAAAATAACCTCGCTTTAACTGCAACTAAAAGTTAAACAATATAAACACAACGTTCTCTAAAATGGTCAGTTGTGGAGGCAGACAACTTAACGGGACCAAGAACGAGGGCGACACTTGAGCTATACATACAATGCAGCAGGTCTAAAACATTCGACTCTTACATCTATCTCGAAACGGGGACCTTGAAGTCGAAATTACGTAGCCATTATTAAAGTGTGTGTGGGGAAGGATTGTGATGAATGAGTAATATTCGAAATTTGCTAACAAAATAGTGGGACCATGCATGTGATCAATGAGAGGCACAACCTAACGGTGAATTCCAGTCAGCGATCTGGAGCAAGTTTTCTTGCTCTGCTAAACCGAGCGGCGTGTTTCAATGGATGAGTTATAAGACCCCGAGTTCAGACTCCTTATGAACATCTTGCTCCTTCGCTGACTCGGACAGCTGCTCCAGAACACCGATTGGAATGTGCCACAAGGGATTTAGTTGCAAGGTACGCTGCTGTTTGAGGATCATCATTAATATAATGACGCACAGCATCAGGTGGCGTGTGCTCATTGCCAAATTCTACGGACTTCAGTCACACCAAGGGCCTTGCCTTCAATTGGCAACGTGGCGTCATCGCAGTTTGCTTGTGAAAGAGGCCGGCGGAGGCGATGCCGGCATGCCGTTTTTGCCCTTGCCTCTACAGCACCGTTTTATTACAAGTACGCGCGCTTTATGATTAGAACACAATAATCGAACTCCACATTGCGTAACAGTAAATATTTTAAGTGTTCTTTAATTTAACAATGCCCCATCCGGATTCAACGAAGTGTAACAGATCAAAAATAATTAGGACTTGACAATTTTCAGCATTGCGATCTTTTGACGACTTCATTTAAGAAAAAAAAAAAAGTAGTGGAACCGTAAGCGTAAGCGTGTTTCTACTCATCGCACCATCACTTAGCTAGAGAACTCACGTTAAAATATATATTAATAAGATGCTTGACCACCTCGTCGATTTCGTTAGATCCCATAATTTCCTGCGAAAGCATCGACATTAAACTTCTCTGAGGTTGCATGCACGACGCTTATTTCCTGCTTTGACGAACGCAGATATCGCTCCGGGTACTTCGATCGACTGGATGTACGTCAAGAGGGGCGTCCGCATGAGCTTCACCATAGAGGTTTCTTCGGAGAAGAACGGCTTCTTTCTGAACCAGACCAACGTCTTGGACGTCCCGAAGCAAGCGTGGGTTGGCATGGTGGCTGCCATTCAGTAATAAAGCAGAAAGTTGAACATAATTAAGTGAAGGACCGGCGAAAAAACTTTCTCGTAGACCATGCGGAGTGTATGCAGCCTAGACTGAAAGCCATGCGTCCGCTTACTAGTACCGACAGCGCCGGCACTGTCAACTGAGATATCATGTAGCTGCACAAATAAGCACTACAGCGCCTCGAAAACAGGTTAGATGGTGGTGCACAAAAGAGGTTGCTGGATGACTGCGATCTAAGTTGGAGGTTTTATTTAGGTATAGAGTTTAACCGAAACCTTAAAAATGAAACCGATATGTATAACGAGATTCACGACGTAGCCTAAGCTGAGATGGTCGATTTGAATTGGATCTCGCCATTATAAGTACCGGTCTTATAGCCCATGTGTAGCTGGCGTAATGAACTTCGTTAATTAGTGGAGCTTTTTGCGGCAACGAGGCAGCATTCAGTATCGCCGTGTTAGCGAGAAAGCTTATTCTGACGCGTAGAAGGTCGGAGGATGGTGAGCACTATATTATAGTGAAAATAATTTCAAGTCACTAATTGCTCCTTTGCGGAGCACCGTCGATAGATTGCACCCTTTTCCCGCAAGAAGGTGCAAGTAGATGGGTTTATTTATTGGAAAGGCAGAGAGGTTTGCCTGAAAGAAGGTGTAATTAGCCAGGCAAATACATGCGAGACAAACACTGGACTCTAAAAACTTTTATCAGTACGAGTGCCGGTACGCATCTGATTTCCAAGCTGTCGGTATACCTCTTGGCACAAAGCATCGATACGCAGAGCTTGTCCCCAGTAAAGAAAAAAAAAAGCTAAGTAACCACACAAGCTGATAGGTGATTGCTCATTCGACATAGACGGGTTCGTTTTGAAAAGAGCGAAATTTGGGTTCACTTACATAGGAACCTCTCAGATTTTCGGTAGGTGGTGCATTGTTTCAAACGAAGCTAGCACAGTGAACTCTTACGAGGGCATATGCCGGTTATTTCAGTGAACACTTCAAAAAGTTCCTAAAAATGGACGCGCAGTTATAACCATGCGCTGCTGTGCCACGTAATGGGCATTTTTTTCTTTTTTTTTTGCTTCTGCGATTGGTGCATGTAAATGTGTTGTCATTGCCAACTACGTAGGCGTTATTATTGTTAGCGACTGGGCAAGACAGATTGTGCATGACACTGCACATATAGCGCAAGCAGTTTAAATGGTGGCTCCGTAAGGGACTTCAACACGTCATCAGCGAATGTGCTAACCAGCGAGCTTTCCTCGATCCTCTGGGGGGCCAGTTTCCGTTCTGCACGAAAAAAAAAAACAGAAAAGAAAAAAAAAAAACACATCTAGCGATTCAGGGCGCTAGAAACTGAGTTTTTTGTTTTAAAAACTAATATGCCATTGTCCTGTCTACGGCTTCAGGCTTTTTATTGGCTCTAGCTACCCAACTGTGATGACTAAAAAGGTAATTCGTGATTTTAGCTGATTACCTATGTAATTAGAAGAGCTTTTACTGTGAATTATGCCCACCTTGGCTCAAAGTTTGCGCCTAAAAAATGTTTTCTTCCATTTCGAACTCAATATACTCTAGGAAGTCTTGAAAATGCTCGCTGGAGCACGCTGTTTCGAAACCGTACACCTCCCATTAGTCGCATGCCGGACGCAACAAACGTTCGGTGCAGGTCAAGGCGGCAGGTGCCGCTCAAAGGAAACCTGCTTATCCAATGGAGTCGACGGAGGGTCACGACTTTGTGGTTAACACGGTTAACCTCTGATTAATCCTCTTAAGACTCTTGCATTACCACGTTAGTAAGTGCAAGGTTAATAACCTTCAAATCATATAAGAACCGGTCGATGGCATTGTCTCGAGGGCCTCCATTGAGGGACATCACCGGCAATGTTCTTGAGTTTCATCCGACTGCATTTTATTAGGAAGCGCGTTTCTAACGTTCGTATTTGTACTGCGATTGAAGGAGAGTTAAGCGACTCACAACGAATTCTGGGTGCACTAGCGATATCGCGAAAGACTGATAATAAAGGGAGGGGTTAACCAATATATTAAGTATAAAGGCAAAACTCTCGTCTGGAAAGCAGAGACCTCGTGCTCCAGGTCGCTCTGTGCTACGCGCGCGACATCTAGCGCTAACGCCTGGTTCGAAGCGGGCTGTATATGTGAGCATGCGTGACCAAACTGCTATCATTGCCCGTCGTTTCCCGGCTTGCTGACTGCCGCGGCTTCGCCGCCTCCTTTACCCTATACCCTTCAACAGGTGCACCAGCTAGCGGCCCGGTTCAAAAAATAAAATAAAATAAAATAGAGGGCTCCTTATCAGCAGTCAGAGAGAGAGAGAGAGAGAGAGAGAGAGAGACCCTTTAACGAAAAACAGAGAATTTAGCCGGCGTTTAGATTTCGCTGGCATGCTACTCTGCATAGGAAGGAGAATTAGGGAGGGAAAGATGGAAAAGAACGGTGAGGAAAATAAAAATTGAAAGGGGAGATAAAATGCGGCCATTCAATGCGTTGTAAGGTGCAACGTGGAGTAATGGTATATAATGAAATGATGAAATGCATAATCCGACAAATGTGCTTATAGAGTTCACAGCGTGAAAAGTGCCCGAGGGTAACATGAAAGGCGAATTTAGAGTTTCTCAAGAAGCCCAATCTCTTTCAAATACGTAAATAAAAAGTTTATTGTGAGTCTCTGTTGCCTAGGGCATGCTAAGGGACCTAAAACACTGTCTATTGTTAAAGGCACTGAGGAGAACTTCTCCATGCCATGTTCATAGTACAGCTAGAAGCAAAATTAAAGGGAACATGGGAGCGCGTGGCCTCCGCGCTTTGCAAAGCGCTGCCACCAACACAAGACGAGAATGGGTAGCACCTAGGGCATGCTCGGAAAGAGCAGCCGACTAAGCTTACTTTGGGTGCGTCTTTACCACTGATTGTTATCACCTGTCGGTGGCAGCGCATTTGAAAGCGTGGAGGCCACGCGCTCCCGTGTTCCCTTTCATATTTATTCTAGCTGTACGCACGCTCGTCAGCGCACGCAGGGCACTCATCAGGATATGCTCCACAGTTTCACGTGAGCCACAGTTGTCACAATGCGGACTGTTTATTTGACCGAAACGGTATCGCAAGCCATTTATGTGTGCACAGTTCGGGCGAAGTCAGCGGTAAAGAGTTTCTAATTGGCGATGAAGTTTCGGAGGGAATCTTGATCTTAGATGTGGGTTAACTGAGTAAAGAAATTGGCAGTGATGTATCAGCAAGCAAATTTTTTGGCCAGTTGGGATGATGCATCAGATTTCGTGAAGAAAGTCCGAATTTAATATATCTGATGTTGGTGGCCTTTACGAGCCGCTTCATCTGCTTTTTAATTGGCTTTAATGGTGTGCTGGTATCTACTTAAATGTTATGCAGTGGCTTGCGGCAATAGTTAAATGATGTAGATACCCAATGTCAAAGGAAACAGTCTGACAATTGGTTTTCTTCAGCAGGTCATAGAGGATTTGCAGAGATGCTTTAGAATCAGCGAATATAACCCATCGTTCGGGGGTTTGGCACAGGATCATAGGAAACAGCATCTTTAATGCCATGGAGCTCAGCTGTCGTAAATGATGTCTTCCGCTGCAGCCGGTAAGACTAGGCATGGTTTGTTGAGGGCACATAAAGGCCACAGGAAGAAGTGTCTTGAGTAGTTGAACCATCGGTGAATATGTGGGTGTACTGCGTATATTCCTTGGCTAAGTAGGCGAGAGCGGCTTGCAGAAGTGCTGCCTGTGGCATGCGGCTCTTCGCATCCACGCCAGGAACAGACGTATTTACCTTTAGAGACGATAGTGTCCTTGGGGGAAAGGTGAGAGGTAGTAGATTTCGAGGTTGAATAATAGTAGGGAGGTGCAGAAACTGTGCAGCTTGACCAAATCCAGAGTTCCAGTGAGTTAGGTGGACACGGTGTAAGCAGTGCTTCTTCCCTTGGAGGACATGTCGGTGATGGGTACGTATACAGTTTCTTGGGCAGCAATCATATCGGGAGACATCCTTCTGCAAATGTTCCTGATGCAGAGGATTCCTTTGGGAGTTCAATGCATATCCGCAAGCAGTTGTTCCGCGCGGCTTCAAGAATCTTCTTACTTGTTGGAGATAATCTTTGAACCACCGCTAAAGAGTAGCGTAACGCTCCTTCAACGTAGGCTTTTTCAAGCAGAACCGTCGACCGGCAGTTGCTGCCTCATCGTGTTCCCGTCGTGAATCTGAAAACCTGATATGCTGCAGTGATCCTCTCGCGGAGTTTTTTTTTTAATCTGAGGTGCCCAAGAGAGATTACTGCCAATTATAACATCTATGAATTGATGTGATCGTACATACGATAGTGACCGTCCATCCAGAAGGAGCGGGTATCGAGTCATTCTTTTTCTTGCGAATGCCATAGCAGCACTCTTTTCTGATGAGGCGAAGACCCCGGGGAGCCAGGTACATTAAGATGTGCAGTAACGCTCTCTGAATACGTTGCTGCGTAATATAAAGCTAACGTGATGCACTCCAGATGCAAATATCTGCAAAAATTGTTATGCGTACTCTTCGCGCTAGGTTTCTTGCTATGTGTATAAGGACAATATTGAACAGGAGAGGGCTGAGCACAGCTCCCTGAGGTACGCCCCTCTTCACTGCGTGAAAGAGGAGTTGGACCATGTGAAGTGCTCATAAAAATTTGCCGCTCTTGTAAATAGTGTCCAATCCAGTTGTAAACCTTTCCTCAGAGGCCAAGGCTGGCCAAGGCTGCGAGAATTGCATGATGAAACACAGAGTCAAAAGCGGCCTAGATGTCAAGGAAAACGGCTGTCGGGATGTACCCAGCGTGAAGGTCTCTTCAAGTGATGAGACAAAGGCGATGACATTATCAGTCGCAGACCTATTTTGGCGAAACCCGTTCATTTCTTGAGGATACTCATTTCGGCTCTGAAGGAACCAGGTGACGCGTTTGCAGATCATTCGCTCCATAAGCTTACCTACGCAGCTCAGTAGGGCGATGGGTCAAAAGGATGCGTAACTTGTTGGCTGTTTTGAAGGTTTCAAAACGGGCACAATTTTCGCCAAATTCCATTCCGCGGGGACCTCACCAGACATCCAGGAAGAATTGTATTATTCCAGGAGTCGAAGACGGGAATTGTGAAGTAGCTTTGCGATTGCGTCATAGGTCACTTCATCATGACCCGGAGACGTCCGTCTGTTTAATTCCGCGATAGCTGTGGATAGCTCTTCAATTGTGAAAGGTTGGTCTATCACTGGCACTGCCGCCTGGGGGATGCCTGAAAGACCATCTGTGGAGTGTGCGGAAAGCCCTGACCTCGCTGACAGTAGTCCGCGGTATTCTGAGACTTCTTTAATGGATTTTCGTTCGTGTAGAGATAGTTCAGTGAAAGGGTGAAGCTGTTGGAGGGGAGTGCGCATACCGCGAACTATCCGCCAAATTTTGGCTACTGGATGGCGCACATCCAGTGTAGAACAAAAGTCACGCCATCAACATCATCATCATCAGCCTGACTATACCCACTGCAGGGCGAAGGCCTCTCCCATATTTCTCCAATTAACCCGGTTCTGTGCTAGCTGCATCCACTTGACCCCTGCGAACTTCTTAATCTCATCCGCCCACCTAATTTCCTGCCGCCCCCCATGCTATGCTTTACTTCCCTTGGAATCCAGTTTGTTACCCTTAGCGACCATCGGTTGTCCTCTCTTCGCACTACATAGTCACGTCATATTTGCGACTAAGCTTATCCAGGTAGCGTCGAATGTGACGTTGTGCCCGTCGGCAGGCACGAAGGTCTTCAAGGCTTTTTTTTTCTTTCTTTTTTTTTTGTGCGCAAAGCTTTCCTTTCAGCTCGCCTACGAATAGCGCACGGCCTTTGAAATGTCTCATCATTTAATGGTAAGCTATGGCATTTAACTGTGACTGGTGTGCTTTCTCTGAGGCAATAAGCCATTGCAGGTATTAGTTCCTCGTTTCGGGTTGCGGCAGTACTTCCTCTGCTTGCAGCGTCTTTGTATGCATCCAAGTCTGTAGATTTTATGAGGAATTTCTTTGGCGCCATCTGCGCACGGGCAGCTGATATGAGGACTGGGTAATGGTCACTTCCACGTGTTTCCAGATCGGTGCACCAGCCAAAATGGTGGGCAGCTGAACTTGTCACAAAGGTCACGTCAATACTGCTGGCAGTCGTCAGGTCTCGGAGATAGGTTAGGCTGCCGTCATTTAGCTGTTCAATTGAATGTTTTGCGAGTTCTGCAAGCTTGGCAACTCGGGCACATGTGTGTGAGCTTCTCCAAATTTCATTGTGAGCGTTGAAGTCTCCACAAATAATATGTGGAGTGAGCATCCTTATTATCAAGTTTTCAAGCATCGAATGGCCTGCCTGGTTCAAGATATACTCCAATGAGAGTGTACTCTTGTCTCCCAATTACTATTACGGCGTACACACATTCGTTGTCATTGTGAGGCGGGACTTTAACCAAGGAGGCCGGGATATCCATGCGAAAGCCTATCAGCAATCTCCTGACGTCATCTGGTCATTGTGAATGATGAAAATAGTATCCGTGTAGTCTGAAAGTTTCCTCCACGCGCGATTCAGAGATGACTATGAAAGGGAAGTGGTACGCTCGCACAAGCTGCCATGCATAACCTCGAGCTAATTTATTGCTTTTGTCACAGTTTTTACTGCTTACGCTCAGATTAATAAAAGACACAACTGACCTCAACAGCATATAATAGCAGAAATCAGTTGGTTTACCAGCTGGTATTAGATGACTCCCAACTGAAAGCCAGCTAGAGCTCGTTGATTTCACTTGACCACAAACTGGGATCCGCTTACTCCCAGCTGGTAGGCATAAGGAACTAATTGATGCCATTTGAGGACCAGCTGGGACCAGCTGAAACCGACTGAACCCAGACAGAACCATCTAAACCCATTTGGATTTTTTTCATCTCTTTGGGCGAGTACAAACTTTTGAAGCTGATGACTTCTGGTGCCGCATTCTCCATACATAAGATACACAATACACAACAGATTACCACAAGACGTCCACGCGTGGACGTCTTGTGGTAATCTGTTGTGTATGTGTGTATGTGATGGACAATGCATCACCAGAAGTCATCAAGCAGATTCATCTAACCAACTAGCCCACACGCAAGTTCTACTAAACATTTGTGCTTTGACTGGCTAAATATGAGGCTGGCTTTAGCGTTAAGCGTACGATGCGAAAAAGAGTTTTTGAAGTATTCGACACTGATATACGTAAGGTCTAATTTTAAACCTGGAGAAACAGAAAGAAAGGTGACTTTACAATTTTTTGGACGAAACCTCGAAGCCTGCTATTTTTTTCCAGCTCTTGGGAGGCACCTGCGAACGGAGGGCTCGGTTTATTCTGGATAGTCCGGCCTTGGCCAGCGGTGCTGTGCCGGCGGCGAAACGAAAACAAAACCTCTAAGCGCACCATCCCTGCCTTCTTCTTTCCAATGTGCGGAGGCTCTGGAAACAACATTCATCGTGTCAATGTCATGAGACTCATGACAGCGCTTCTGACGACGGAAGCAGGTAGCAGCGCTTCTGACGACGGAAGCAGGTAGCAAAACCCGATGGTGACGCGGCAGCCAGTAGCATGCTGCCAGTTTGGTCGTCTATGCCCACGCCCAGTCAGTATATATTAACGCCCTAGGTCGCTATATTAACGCTATGCCCACTCCCGACCTGCCTCGAACCAGTCAGTATTGCTGGATTCGTGTGCTATATCTAGCATCGTAAATGCGGAAACAAGTGGGAACATCTCTGACGAACGCAACGGTGTAAATGTTGTGTTCTAGTTTCGCTCAACTGTAGGTACAAATTGCTTAAACTGTTTATTTTCCTTAAGCTGATTCAGCTGCGTATTTCGGGCATTATTTTCTAAGTAACCGCATCGCCTCAATCTCTGCTGCCACGCCACAGAATTCAGCAAAACCTGCTGAGAACAATTCTTTACAGTTATCTCGCACTTCCCGTTTTCGAACGAGTTCAATTGGACTTCGTGTACTGAAGTGGGAGAAAGATGTACTGACAATCAAACGTATGTATATTTTGCTTGTATCACTTGCTCTGGCCAACTGCCAGCGGACGTGCGCACATCCATGCACATCTGCCCGCGCTTGGCTGGTCAAAAAACTGGCCACCGGCTATTCGCAAACCCGTTACCACCTTGCGGCGGCCAGCCGTGTCTGCTGCAGGAACCTACATGGGCTCAGGACCATCGACGTGTATAGTAAAGCACCAAATGCCTGCAGGCTGTAGGCGCTCATATTTTTGTAGTAGGCGGAGAAGCATATTTATAGGTGGGTGCTTCCACGAGCGGCTTCCGAATGATAAGGGATAGCGGCTTTTCTCTCACATACCCCCTCCCCCCAGCCACAGCCGCTCTATCGCCGAAAGAGGATCATGTTGCTAACGAAATGAAATAGCGTGGCAGGCAACGTTTTAAAAATAAATCGAGCCCAAAGCGCGCCATTGCATTTACAAAACACATCATTTGATACCACAAAACACGCAGCGCACTATGTGAGCAGAACTGTTATTCAGTCCTTCTTTCTCCTGCATTTTTTTCCTCCTTTTCACTATGCCTTATGGCACACTTTCTTGAATAATAAAACTATGTCACAAAACACTGCACTCTCAACGCGACTCTGCAACTACTAAAATACTAAGCATAAAAACACGTGTATTTTGAATTGAGACTGCAGAGGAGGCCACTGACGGGGCCGGGCTTTGTCAAGCCGCACATATGCGGCTTTTACCCGTCACCGCCTTTTCTCCTTGAGGGACAATTGAAGTTTGATTTGATTTGACGGTCGAATGAATGCTATACAGGATGCGTATATACTGTAGACGTGAAGAAGTGACCAATTAAATAATATAGGAAGGGGGCTGACGATTGAGTGTCTTTGAAGAAACCCAGGAAGGAAGACCAGAGTGTAAATTCGATTCAAAAACAAACGCGGCCGGGCAACCGTCAAGGTTGATGAGCCTGCGATGTAAATCTGTTCAGCAGGAGTTCGCCATAGTTAGATACCGGCAGCGGTGCCTCAGTAATTTGTGATGGTGCTCGGAGGAGGTCGCAGTACCGAAAGCAGGCAGTGGCGGCTGCATTTTTATGGATGCGGAATACAAAAACTTCTGTGCGCTGTACAATGTCAAAGCGATAAAAAATTATTCCGGAACCCTCCACTACGGCGCCTCTTAATTTCTATCTGCCTGCTCCATAACTTTCCTCGAAGTACTATCCATTATAGATATACCTTTTCTCAGTTCTTCAGAAAATATTCGGATTCTGCAATGCCACGCTGATGGAAGAGAAATGCGAAAATGCCCGTGCAGTGAGGTTTCGCTACATGTTCATATAGCCAAAATTAATCTGTATCTCACTACTACGGCATCTCACTACTACGGTTACTCTGGTGGTGATGGCTGAAGAATTTATTTTAGCAAAAATAAACAGTGAGTGGGTGGACTCGCTAGTCAGGATATCATTGGTCTCTGCCGACCGCTGAGCCCATACAAATGAACAGCCGTTGCTGCCGGTCCAGGCCCGATCTGGTCAGCTCATCCTCTCGCTACTCTTTAGCAGGTTGTGAAACTGGTGCTAGCTGTCGATAAGTTTGACACAGGCAAACCACGTGGTAAAGGGTTGTCCAGTCGCCACAATGGGGGCAATGTGGGTTGTAGCGGGTGCGAAATATAGCGTCTAGGCGTGTTGGGGGCGGGAATACTGATGTACGTCTGTAGTTGGAACATATATATGTTCCTTTTGTTTAGACAGGGGTTGACTGCTGTCCGTAGTTTCCATGTGCGTTCCCTTTGTTTAGACAGGGACGCGTGACAACAGGGTAGAATAGCGAGTTAGTCGGTAGTCCCTACAGTTATATATCGTGACAACACCTTTATCCTGGCTCGTAAATTTAGGATCCTTGTAAATTGATCAGCAGTAGTACAGACAAAAGAGTGATCCGGTCACAAGGCACAATGACATGTGCCCAAGCTAGTCGACAGAATAGCACGCTGAGTTAGGGTTTTATAAAATGAGCTTGCCAAAATAAAATCGCTACCTGCAAGCGACCAGCGCCATCGCATTTTCTCCTCGCGTGAGTGGCATTGACTTTAGCAACCAAAATAAAAGCTCGTAATGTTGACAGCGCAGGGAAGCACCAGTTACCTGGCGGCGCTCGCGACAGAATGTTACTCGACCGACTCCCGCAAAACCTGGTCATACGGCCACCGCCGCTTGACCATGAGAAGTCCAAGCGTCCCTTTCGTAACGCTCCCTCCTCAGCCGCCGAGGTTCTTTGACGCCCTCTCCGCTCTGAACACCCGTCGTTGAGCTTTTCCGATCTTCCTCGTCAGCCGCCCACGATGTAAAGGTAGTGCTCCAGCGCTTCCCGCTTCGCCAATGCTAGTCCTCGCGCTTCTCTCTCTCGCTACCGCCATCTAAAATCCTTCCCCGCGACCCTTTCACCGCTTTCACAAACCTCCCACCGCTGTCCCCTGCGCTCACTCTCTCCACTGCTCTTTACTCGCCTCGTCCTACGCTCTCTACTGCACGGGCGCACCCACCAAGATAGAGTAATGGACGCGAGGCCTCGGAGCTCGTCAAACATAATACAATATAAAAAAAGATAAAGGGAGGAGAGGATCGCGTCAAACGCAAACAAAAATAGAAATAAACTATGAACGTCCCCTCTGCAGCCACTCCCACCGCCCTCTTCTCTTCCAAAGAAAAGCGGAAAAGCAACGCCATAAAAAGGCAAGGCGTGTGATTAGCTATTAGCGGACGACGCCTTTCTTTTCCAGAGGTGTCGCTAAGCAAAAAGGAAAAAAAAGTACAGAAACTAGTATCAACATCACACTTTAATCTTATAAACTAGTCCACAAACTTTGCTGGGGCATGAATTGCTTCTGGGCGCACTTCCAGAGCGGTGAACCGGTTTTTGCAGCGACAAGCAGCGGTGGCGTAACTGGTAACTGCTCGTGACACTCGGCTTGCACGCTTCTACCAACTACCAGGCCGCGCTTTGGTATGAGACATGAAGAGGCGGCACTCTATAACTATTATTCTGAAATAGGACGTGATTAGCAAAACCAGTGTGCGAGTTTTATGCTCTAGAAAGCTACTACCGTTTTAGTTTCGCTTCTGTTTAGTCTGGGAGACCTGACCATTTGCTTCACCATCTCCTTTTTGTCGTTCGTTGTTTAGGGACGCATTTTTAAACCTTAAAGAAAACGAAATCTCTGCTGCTGCTATATATTACAGAAACAAAAATAACAAATGAAAGAATGCTTCGGCAGTAGCTATCCGTGAAGTCGTCTGGCAACTAGGGTTTGGTCGATCTCACTTTCTCTCCTACCCTCTCTCTCCCCTTTTTCCGTTGCGTGGTTTGCGCGGCGGCCGCTGGGGGTCTGTTCGTACGTCGCGCCTTGCGCTCAGCTGTGCTGGCCCTGCCGGACTTCGCGTACGTGGGGGGGTGGTAGAAACGGTTTTTCCTCGAGTGGGCGGCAGGGGTTCTATCCGGAAAGGAGACGCTCGCTGTATTCCAGGGAGCGTCGTCTCGCCGGTGGAAAAAAATGAACTCCAACGTGGCGTACAACGCAGCGCCGGGTACTGCGCAAGCCGGAGTGCGGGTGAGTAGACGCTCGGACGGACTGAGACACGAACTGCCTGCTTGTAAACACCACTGCTAGAATAACAGGCCGTCTGTCTTGGGTACCGCGAGTTTTGAACAAGGCACGGACGGCGGGCTTGGATCGGCAGCGAGTGAATCTCGACTCCTGTGAACCTGTGCCTGGTCATGACGCGCACTTTCTCGCTTTCATTTGTGTTGTTGGCCGAGACGTTTTGCTTCACGGATAGTTATTATACTCCAAATGTTGCCGCCGTGGTCCTTTGAACGGCCTTCTGAGTGCCCCTTTTGCTTCACCTCGGCGGGTAAGGTGATCACTGTTCTCACTTGCTGCTGTCGTCCTCATTCGTTTCGCTAGTTGCGAAAGCATTTTCGACCGTCTTCAGTGTGTAACTCTGGCACAGAACGGCCCGGGATTTTATTTTTACGTCCGAAAGCAATAGCCTGGAATATGAGGCACGCTGCAGACCATAGAGGCCTCCAGATTAATTTGGCTACTTACTGGGGGCCGGCCTCTCACATGCTCCGAAACTTACATGAGCATGAACATTTTCGCTTCCATCATAACGCGAACGGTGTCGAACCCGCGACCTTGGGCACAATAGGAGAATAGCCTTTGACTAGCTGCGATTGGTTTCAACAGTACTCGGACAGTTGTATGCACAGTGTTCGACAACTTGTTTGGTTATACAACATTGTTCACGCACCAGAGAAATCAGCGCACGAAGTTCTCGTTTTTTATGGGATTTCGTAGCGACCGGTCGCGAGAGCTAGAGCACGCCAAATATGTCGCACGCTGACGGAAAGGCATCGTAGTGGATGCTTTAAACATCACCTTACCGAAGAAAAGATCAGCCTTGGCAGCTGATACGCGGTGCACCGTAAAACTGCTGTCTGTGTGTCCGAGGCCACCACCAACCTTCAGCTTCCAAAAGGTTATTCAACCACCTGCCTGCACAGTCCAGGGCATGTATTCCAAGCTTGCGTCGTTTTCGCCCTCACTTCGAGTCCTCTGATTGGTGGAAACACCGGAACCGGATATCAGTTCAGTTGCCACTACTTCCGGTTCCCGCGAGAACGACACTTCGGATTTCGATGCAAACATGTAATACATGCCTAGAAGGCCCTCATCCTCCAGTAGCCTCCACCCAACAGAAGCCCAAACGCAACAGGAGAACATTTTTAAAAAGCTATATCGAAAATAAACCAATTCAGAGAATTAATGAGAAGACTGTCATTTAAAAAAAAGAAAAAATGTGAAAGGGAAATGTAAAACAAATACTGCTAAACCAGATCTCAGTATCGGATCGTATGCTTGCCCATCTTTTTTGCGCAGCTGCCTTGTTCCTTTTTGGTACAAGTAAAAGTTCTGTGTTTGAAACAGTCTGACCATCGTTCAGAACTTTTACTTACCATGTTTACTGCTCACGAGCCCATCAGTGTTGGTTTCATTATGGCCCAATGTCCGCTGTGACGATGTTTAGATTATGATGTTAATATCTACAGTCGTATAAAAAATTGCATTAAGATGGAAATTGTCTAATTGAAAAAGCAAAGACACAGAAACACATGAAATATACGGGACAGCTCTGGACTTACAAATAAGGTTTGCTGGAAGGATTGGCTGGCCAAGGAACGAAATGACATATACGTATCAAACTCTGACAAGAGGACAAGTAAGTCTTGAGTTAACATAGTATTGCAAGGATGATGAGAACCATAGGTGTGCAAACGTTCACTTATGTCGCTTACTACCTACGTGCACACACTGGGGCTTAACAATCTAACCTCTTTATTGGTGAGTAATAGTGACTGTGCACTAATGCACTTGTCACTGCCTTGCATCCCAATGTGATAGGCTTCTACAAGCTCCCTTTCCTGTCTGCTCTTTCCTTTGGGATTACTGAAGTACTGTCAAACACTGTGGAGGCCTATCACATTAGGATGCGAGGCAGTGACAAGTGCATTAGTGCACCGTCACTATCACTCACCAATAAAGAGGTTAGATTATTAAGCAACAATGTGAGCATGTAGATAGTAAGGGACATAAGTGAAGGTTTGCCTGCCTGTGGTTTTCATCCTCCTTGCAATACTGTGTTGAGTCGAGATTTACTTATCCTTTTGTAAGCGTTGGATACACATGTCATTTGGGTTGTCTAAGGTTATTGCTGCTGCTGGCATTAGAATGTGTTGTGACAGCATCAGTAAACATTAAAATTCCATAGTATTTGAGGCTGATTGCTATTGCTGCTACTGGCATTAGAATGTGTCGTGACAGCATCAGTAAACATTAAAATTCCATTGTATTTGAGGCTTTTTCTGTACTTTTCGTCGTTTGCCATGGAAGTTTTGGCAACAGCAATCAGCAGACAAAGATTACTGATGTGTTTGTTATGTACTGCAAGAAAAGATATATCTGAGTTGGTATGGTGTCATATTGCAGGTTTAGGAAACACGAAAGGCAGGGAGGGACATGAAATACAGCCCTTTCGTTTTTGTTTCATGTCCTTGTCTTTCGATGGGCCTAAATCTGAAATATGTTCATTATGAAAACTGCAAAATTTCCAAGAAATTTAAGCTCTTCGAAATGAGCATTACACTTTTTAAGGTGTATTTCAGTGTTCACAAGCTGGGTTTCTTGCTGACGTGCTTTGGCAGCCAATGGCCTTTCAGTTTTCTGCCATACTTATATTCTTACCTGCATCTCTGACCGAAGAGTGCGATGGCGCCAAGGGTTTTTATACTCGCCGCAGTGGCTGAGTGGTTAAGGCGCTTGGCTAATGAACCAAATACCCTGTTTCGAACCCGACCGCGGCCGCCTCGTTTAGATGGAGGTGAAATGAAGAGGCGTCCGTGTGCTGTACGATGTCAGTGCATGTTAAGGTTCCCCAGGTAGTGGAAATTATTCCGTAGCCATCCACTACGGCGCCTCTTTCACTCCCACTTTCCTCCCTTGCCTTACGGCGCGAGTGTGTTCACAGAGTAGTGTGACAGATACTGCGCCTTTCCTTTCCTATAAACCAATTTATTAGCAAGGTTTCTAAAGCGTTTTACTGCAGATAAGCACTAGCACCAGGCCGGGGGACAGCTTGTACCCACTGTATCACTGATGGGTATCCGGTGGCACTGGGAACCGAACCCCGGACTTCCCGCATGTGAGGCAGATGCTAAAACCACCGGGTTACCACTGCGGTTAATTAGGATGCAGAAACCCTGATTTTTCTCTTGTAACGAAAGGGGGAGTATTACGATTACGCATTGAAACACGTTTTATGCATCGCATAGTTATGCCTTGCTGCACGCCGAGGAGTCCGCTGTTACGTCTGCGCTTGTATCGTGTTATGGCCCAGCAGCGCTTTTTCCTTTCAGCAACAGTGAACGAGTGAATACGCCACAGACTTTTTTTTTTTTTTTTTTTTTTTTCATCGTTTCTCGGCTTGTACATTTGGTGCCCCCCTCGTCCCGCCATTTCAAGGTTACTAACATTTTCAAGCCTTTATACTGGCATGCTTGCTGCATAAGCTATCGCACTTCCGTGTCGCCGAGCGTGCTCGACGCCGTCGCCTGGTTTTGTGTCATCACTTTATCGACAGCCTGTATGGCGTGCTTGGGTAGCAATATATGTATATAACGCCTTTGGGCTGCTAGGAAACACGTGGGGTGCCTCAGTTGTAGCGAAACGATAGGTGCTCGGAAAGAATTGCAGTATACTATAATGCGGTGCCTCATGCAATGGCTGCCAGTGTCTGCGGAAACAGTTAGCCTGACGGGGGGCATTGCCAATACGTGTGGGCGGAAACTTTGCCGGTTCCTTGTTAGCAATGGAGAACCGGCCGTAGCAGAAGCAACTGTGTAGCTTTAGCTGACCGGTGCAATAATTTTGCAGTTCTTAAACGGCACTTGTAATTCCGGCGTATTGCACACGTTAAAAAAGTGTCCGAAGTGTCTCGCAACCGAGACAAATGTTGCGGAACTGCACAAAACACCGAAACAAATGCCAGAAGGAAATCATGGTTCTTGCACACGTTTCACGGTCTCTTCTTCCCGAGGCAGGTGTTGTGCTTTTGTTTCTGTAAATGGAGTGGAAGGCAGTGCGAAACAAGCGACACAGCCCGCTCGTGCGAGGCGTAACAGCGGGCCGGTTTGCACGAACTGCTCAATTAATTACTCGCCTCAGGTCCGTGCTGAATCGTCGTTGAATGGTTTCCGAACATTTTTTTATAGCGAGTGCTCATAGGGCTCTTTTTGACGCGCTAGTCTCAGGGCTCTGCAGAAAATGCGTGGGCGTTTCGCGAGCACGCGCCTCTAGCTGGTGGTAGTTGGCAGGTGACATACCTGGGCACTGATTGGGCGGCGGGTTGTGTGACGTCACACGAGACCGTACGACATGGCCGCGTTGGCAAGATATGGGAATCGAACTCAGCAACCGTGGATCCCTTGTCCGGCACGCTGCCCCTTGCCCACGCAGGCACGCTCGCATCTTTATATGTGTGTTGGGTGGCCTTTCACACACTGTGGTAGTTTACGGCTGGGTGCTAATACGTATGTGTGAGATTATCGAGGCATACATTAAGGAACCAGGGATTCAGCGAATGCAGTGCATGCACGCGTCGAGAATCCGCAAGAGATTAAAGGCGAGTGTCTCCTAAATTTTCTGCAGTGAGTAATTAACGGGGGCCTGTGACCCGTTGTAACGTAGTGACCACACGCTCATGCGTCCAGATTACTCCCTGAACAGTGAAAAAGAAAGAATGCGGTAGCGGAGAAAATGTATCGATGTTTCGACAAAATGACTATTATCTACAATGAGGCTGCAGTCGCGTTCATTTCTAGCTGCTCCATTGTGTAGCATGATGTACTCACTGCACATAAAAGGCGTAGTGTCCTGGGAGAAAAAAAGAAAAACTAGCGTTCAGGTGATGGCTGGAAAAAAAGGGAAAGAGAAAAAAAAAGAAACCTAAATGTTAGGATATAGTTTCAACGTCTACGTCAACCCTTGTTATAAAATTAGTCGGTGTTTAACTTCGTTCAAAGTGATTAAGACGCGTGAAAGCACTGTTTGGCATGATTTTGCTTCGCGGCTTAGCATTGAGATACTGGCACAGGGTTTGGGTGAAGTGCTAAGCGTCTTTAGCCGGTTGGATTGGTTTTCGTGAAACGGAAAGTCGCAGTACTTGTCTCGCTTCTATGTGCACACCTACACTTGGAATTCACAGCGTAAAATTGTAGGGACATATAATGTCGCCGGCTCGAGTCCCTATCGCAAACTAGCCTCGAACTAGACTAGCTCATGTGTGTAAAATGGGAGGCGCGCAAAGAACGGTTGCATGAAATTGATACGAAATCGCCACGCCACTCACGAGGCAAGTAAGACTTTCGCTTTAGTTATTACTGGCGCCTAAATATGATTCGCCTTGTATTCGCACTGGCATGCAAAAGAGGACAATGGGCCCGCGAGAACTCGTGACGCAAAGCATGTTTATTCAAGGCTGTTATAAACAGCTAAGTCAACCCGCTTGGTACCTGTACCCGCTTTTGCTGGAGTATTGTATTGCACATCGGGCCTTTGTTTTGACCAGAGCGTATCACGGTATCACCACGAGACCAATCCAGTCCGGGTCTCTATTTCCTCCCACACCTCGCGTCTTCGCCGCCGCCTTGCTGAGGCGCACGCCTCATTGCACACCGTCGACGCGTGCTCGTTCGCCGCACGAGAGAGTGGTTGTTTTCGTCCGCCGACTTCTGCGAGCGCACGTTTGAAATTTCAGAGATCGGTCTTTGAGTGGCAGGGACCGGCGGTGAACTTCGCCCGTAGGAAAACAAGACACGCCGCGTCTTCCGGCGAAGCGCACAGCAGCAGTTGCATGTAATGTGGGCTGCTGCCCTCTGCGAGGGAGATAATGGGAGCATAGCGTCTTGCCATGTCGCGCATGCGGTTTTATGGACGAGGCACCTGTTCCGTCGCATTGTTCCGCTCAGTTACCCCCCCTCCCCCTCCTTCCCATTCGTTTTTTGACTGTTGTTCCTGCGGAGTGCAGCATGGTAATAGTCTTACGTGCTCGCTCTACGGACTTGACCTGTTGCTCGCAGCATTGAACCATGCTGGGAGAAATAATTTCGGCTGTCCGGAAATATTTGACGCAGTTCGCTGACCCGCTCGATCGATGGATACAGCGTTGTGCTCAACAGCACATGCAGCCGAAACGTTTTTGAGATAAGCACTGTGGCAGCCCCGAACGAATCATCTTCATTCGCGTGTAATCGCCGTGGAGTTGTTTCTCTTCCCCTGCTTTGAGACTAATGCAGCACATGCGCAGGCTAAGCTGAAGCTCTCACGTTATCCCTTGGTAACGGCAGTTGTACCAATTTGTTTGAAGCAAGGGTGAGAGATGTCACGGGATGTTTTGGTGGTCAAATTTCGTTATCGCGTAGCCCCTTCGCGTTCTGGTAGCGGCTCTCCTGTTATTACAAACTCGTGAAAATTGCCGTTTTAAGTAGAGAGCATTATGATAATGCCACTGCCGCCTGCACACACCATCTGTTCTTAATACTAATAGGTCAGGTTCTTGGGCTCTTGAATAAGTGCAGGCCGGAACGTTTCACGAGTATTTCGCGCTGAGAGATAGATGTGGGCTAAGAAAGAAAAAAATCAATCGACCTCGCCATCGAAAGTAGTAAGCATGAAATGAATCGTAAGGGCGCCTCATATTTCTGCTTCGGCATGCCTTCCGTCTGATGGGCGTTTGAGGTGTACGTCCGGTGTGAAGCAATTTTGTGCCTTTTGTTTTGCGTAAGTTTGGTTTTGGTTCTCCTTCCTGTGGACAGTGCTTGAGGTGTTGGCCGAGAAGTGATAGTTTTGCGGGACGACGTCACCGCGCTGGGGAGAAGGACACTTGTCGCGTGCGCTGACCCGGCGGCAGTGTGGCATGTAAGCCCAGGGCTTACATGCCAC